>JANHAO010017134.1:0-14100 GCA_026873985.1 Saraca asoca
GCCCCTAAAGTGGCAGGAAAGACACGGCACTTCAACAGGGGTTTGATCATCTGGAGGTCCATTTGTGTGTTGAACGCATCCAGGTGATCGTTTGGGTCGCTATTCCCTTCGTATAGAGGGATGGCGGGCACCTTCAGTTTCTGTGGGAGAGGTTACTTCTCAATCTCCACAGAAAATGACGAGGCCTCCTCACGATGCGTCCAATCATTTTGAGGCTGTGGGCGCTCCTCAAGTGACTTCAGCCTCCGGAGAACCTCATCCATCGCTGGGTGCTGGTTTTCATGCTGGGGGGCTGAGCTTTTCGCGTGTTGTGAGCCCCCCGACCGCTGGCTATCGTGGTCATCGCAGGCCTCTCTCCAAGCTTCTTCTTGAAGCTGCTGGAGTTACACCATGACCTCTTCTTGTCTTTGGGCACTTTGCGCCTGCGCTTGAGCAAGCATCTTAATCGTTTCAGTCAACTCTCTGACTATGTTTTCAAGTGCTACATGGGACTGCTGAGGCGTCTGAGCCTCTTGAGTTTCGAGTTCGGTGTTAGGCTGCTGAGGAGCCGGAACAGTGGAGCTACGAGTCATTCTTCCTCGGGCCATTACTGAACAACAACAGAGACTTCAAAAAGCGGATGATCCCCACAGATGGCGCCAAAAGATGTTAACGTCGAAATCTGGTCCGTATGGAGGAGCCAAACTTTAGCCAACGGAATGTGGGTTTCGGGAATCAATGCCACCCTTGAAGTGTTGTGGAAAATGGTCGAGAGGAAGAGAGGGAAGGAGAGACAGTGTTTTTAATGTGGTTCGGCCAAATCCGGGTAGTACCGGACCCTACGTCCATGGCGGAAGTTTTATTGATATTGGATAACTTGCAGGAGTTCTGCTTACAAGATTAGCCTCTCCCCCTTCTGCTAACAAAGCAATCCTATTTATATAAGAAGGAGAGATAACATGCAATAAATGCTAGCTACAGTTGTGTTACATCAAATAAATGAGAAAAGAAAATAAGAAGACCGTATCCTGGCAATAGGCTGTGAAGCAGGCTTTCTTAGGCCGACATGTGGGCTTGTAGCCGCCACCATATCAGGCAAGGTGCTCCGCTGTCTCAAGCGAGAGCTTCAAGAGGAAGTCGCTAGGGTCGCCGTAGTGAGGAGGGGAGTGCAAGCGGAACGATCACTGGGTCACGATGTCACCGAAGTGTGGCCCTTCAGACCATGGTCGAGCGAAATGAGCGAGACAGGATTTGACGCTCGTTATTGTTGTCTAAGCTCCCGAAGGCTCCTCATTGAAGAGTGAGGATTGGTCTTTGGTTCATCGGGGACTTATCCTCGCGAGGCTATTTTTTGTGTACAACACCTTCTTAATGCAAACCCTTACATCACTAATTGTCTCCATCATCTTCCTTGCGAGCTCGATGGACTTCTGACTTTAGCAGTGAATTGGAAGAATGAACTGAACTAGCTCCCTCGTGTTATCCTCTGACTGGCCTTTCCTGTTGAGCTCCTGCCTGCTGGAATTCTCGTCAGGGCACAACAACCTTAACTTGTCTTCACGCACCCTAGGCCTGTGCCTAGGCCAATGCCCTAACCACATCAGCCAACTCCTTTACTGTGTTTTCAAATGCCTCCTAATGCTGGTGCCACACTTGCATACCGCCAATCTTGGAAGCAAAAGCAACAGGTTGGCAAAGGGTTAATGGAGCCATGTTAGCAGTAGTACCTATAATGGAGACAGAAGAGGTGGCACCTGCCGTAGAAAGGACTGGGCCTCTAACCGGTAACATTTCCCATTGTTGTTCCATATGGCATTCAGGCTGGCTAGCAGTAATGTTTGTACTCCTAGTGATAGTTCATCTTGCCATTGTAGTTACACAATAAATAATGTTGATAGTAAAATCAGGTTAACTCAAGTTCGGCACCCCAAACTGCTAGTTGTGAATGTGAGTGTGTAAGAAAGATATTGAAAGGGAGGAAGAACAAAGGACACCAAAAACATTTTAAGGTTTAGCCAGATACAAGGCCTATGTTCACAGTTATATTATTTTCAGTTTTTTGCTAAGTTTTTTCAATATTTAGTTTGTATGTTTATATGTCTGTATATGTCCTTTACAATGATTTCTACCCATTTTTATAGTAGCTAAGGTGTTATAATGTATTCCATAACTAAAATGGGTCATAAATCGGTTACAATAGTTAATAACGGATTCGTTTTAAATAAGTGATTGAACAATTTTCTCTGAATGGATGACTGGTAGAGCATGCTTCGAGCCGTGAGCTAGACCTTGCCCTTAACAACCCAAGGTGGTTGCTTTGACCCTAGTTAGCTAGCGACCTGGGTTTGCATCTTGGTGACCTGATGCCTTACTTTTGTGACCGCAATCCTGGTTGAGTTGGGCCTTTGTTAGCTGGACTTATCCATTGAGCTTTTCCAGGCCATTTATGTGATTCCAAAAATACCCATAACACCACCTAAGCAATTATACAAAGAATTGTTTGGTTGATACAAGAAGTAAATTTTTAGGAGAAGTTGAATTTTTTATGAACTAAATTCCTTTGTAAATTTCCTGATAAATGCTTAAAATTGTTTGGTTGACCATAGAAATTAAAAGTTCCCACAAGAAATTCTTCTCACCTAAAGAAGAATAGTTAAACAACTTCTCCAAATTTATGGAAGAAGTTCTACTTCATCTATTTTTCCAGAAAGTGGTTAACCATCTAACAAATACATAAGTTACTTCTCAAAAAATTGTATTTCTTATGTAACTTTCAATTAATTAAATAAGCTTTATAAATAGATTCCTCCTTTCCCATTTTGATGCTAATACACACATCTATTACTCTGCTGATTTATCTTCTCCCTAGTCATCAGAATAAGCCTTTGAAGAGGCTTCATCTTTAATAATTCCAGAGCTGACCAGTTTCAATTATTTTTTATGGACACAAACCGATTTTAAGTTCAAGTAATTAGAGTTATCTTTATTAATGCTATTAAAGAAATTCGAATTTACAACCTCACACGTGAAATTAGAGATTTGATCATTCGAACAAGCCTCATTCCCAGTTAATCATATCATCTATTTGAAGAGATGGAACGATGGATGCATACAAGATCAGAAAAATTTGTCATGAAGCAATGGCAAATCTGTCTATTATCACATGTCAATATCATATAATTATATGACATAGAAATGGAAATAGCACCACCAAGATGAATTTCAATTTGCCAATCTTATTTGTATTTGTTTCAATATTGATCGTCCTATACTGTTTGGATTTTTCAAAAATTACTTGAATCCACTTAGAAGCTATCTGATATCTGCTTACGGATTTAAATCACCAGCAAAATATTGTCCTTTTCCATAATTTCCTTTCCTAATTTGTTCCTTCTATGTTCTTGTTTACTTCAGTTTCTTTATTTATAGCAATTGTATATATATATATATGCTCACTTCACTCAAAAAGGACAGTACATTCTCTGCAACTAATATTTTACTTTCTCTATTCAGTTAAATGCAAAACATCACAAATAATTAAGTTCTACTTTGTCACAGTTTGATACATTCCAATTAAGAATTGACTTAAACAACTATTTTTTAACCTAAATTTGTTTTTCAAGTAATTGTTGGGATTGAGTTTCAAAAGATTGACGTGTAGCTTCATAAAAAGTGCTGAGCTGCTACGAACTGACGACTAATGACATTTATACAATGGGTTTAAGAAGTTTGACTGACGTCAGAGACAAATTGGAAATAGCTCAGCAATCTTATATTAGGTGAATGATGCTGTTTGGTTAGGTAAAATACTTATCCCCATATATCTGTTCTCATGTTCATGTTCCTTCTCAAACTATGGATCCCCGAAACTTATAAAACCCACATTTTGAGAAAAGATGCAATCACAAGAGTGGATATATGGACATGAATGTAAAAACACTTTTTGCTTAATTAGACATGAGAATCAATTGCATGATTAATTTCCAACAGAACAAACATTTATACAATCCATCTAAATATTAAAAACAAAATATGATGTTGATCAAAGTTAAGTGCTATGTATCGCACTATGATTTATAAAATAAATTATTATGAGATGAGGTATTTTATTTTAAAATCACTTATTTGATATTGAGATTTTTTTTGTTTAATTTATTTCTTATTGTATTATATTTGGTGAAAATATTTTAAAGGTTTTCAACTGATGAGGCTGATTGACGAAATGAGGAGAAGTTAGAAGGTGATTGACAAATATAATAAACTTAGTCACACACAACAGAAGTAGTTCATCAAACATGCTCCTACGATCAAGTTAATATTTTAGCAGAATTTCAATTGTGTAATGAAAGTGATGTAAAAGAGGAATATCTACTGATATATATATATATATGTGTGTGTGTGTGTGTGTGTCAAACATGTCAACTAGTGTATTTTTAGACGAATGGGTTGCTACCACATGTGTGTAACATATTGATAATGCTAGCGAGATTTCTACTAAGTAGTTGCTGGTGTTACACTATTCATGCAGGTTTGGTCATGTCTTTTGTCATGTGTTGTTTAAGCAGTTATTTCACTAAACTCTCACCTGATCAAGTTTCATACCTAGGCTAATTGATTAGATGTGATCGGTTAATTGATATAAGCTAAGTGGTGTGTCCAAGTTAATTTCTTAGCTAGGCCTAGTCAATCAACTTAGATGATCAATCAGAGATTATAAATTATTTTAGATTGTCTCATGTCCAAACTCTCAAAAGATTTATTTTTTCATAAATTTATCTTAATAAAATTATATTAAAACAAATCCGTGGGATAGGAGATAGAATATTGGGAGTAATAATTTCTATGATCATTTTTCTTTGATAAATAATATATATTATCAAGTCATCTTTATAATAATCATCGTAGAAAATATTCAAAATCTATTATCGAAGATATACACACGTTTATAGCGGTTTATGCTATACGGCAATACCTAAATCCTATCAAGCATGACAAACTTGATTCTTAACCCCTTGATCACTTATTTCAAATCAAATAATTATAGTAAGGTCGACTCTTGGGGTTTTCTCCACAACAAATCTATGTTCTACTTTTGGATGACATCACAAGTTGCAAATGGGCCTCATCCTCACTGGGTAGGTCTTCAAGTTATTGTCTATTGATTTAATTCCACCAAATCTTAAATAGAATGCATCTCAATCATTCTGCACAAACTATTTAAAAAAATAAAAATTTTCAATTTTTAATGGTAAAAGAGATTACCTAAACAATTTAAACCTATAGAATTGGGGTTTTCATATTATTGAGATGGATTAGACCTTAATCATGACCATAATTGTCCGTCGTAATTGTTAATATTGTTAACACCAATATCTCTTTGAGTTCTCAAACTTAACATTTTTATTTATGGTGTTTATAATGAACGTAATCCTTCAATATCTAATGTGATTTTAAGAAATAATAAAAATATAAAATTATGTTCTGACTTACATATTTACCTTTTAAATAAGTGGTATGCGTCTCATCTTGCAATTACTTTCTTCAAAACCATCAAGTAACTACAATGAGGACCTAAAATTATCTGCACAACAAATCTATGTCCTGGTTTTGCATGAAACTAGGATTCGAAATGGGCTTTGTCCTCAATATTAAGTAGAAAAGGTAATCCTGGATTAATTATATTTTTGATACGCCATTGTCTTTCCTTCACAAAAAAATGGGGGGATGAAGCTGAAATTGGGGTCTTAATTTAAATGTGGGGCTCATCTCAGACTGAAATTACGATTATTAAATCTTTGCATTACAGCTGTTGACCTCTATATGTGTTCTATAACTTATGTAAGTCCTAGTTTGTATAGAACTAATTAAACAAATGATTCTTGCGTCAAAGTGTGAAGCAATCAATATAATATGACTGGAGTTCTTGCAATCCCTTGAGAACCTCAAATATTAAATCTTTACTTCGGTAGTAGGTAAGTACACGAGCTGTTGGACACTAGAGATAATTAGCTTAAACCCCTTTGTAATTGGATCTCTATAGCTACAATTTGCATGACCTTTTATTTATTAATAAAAAAATAAATAATTGATTTATTTCATATGATAATAGAGTTTGTTTTTTCTATTGCCATGGACATGGATCTAGTGAAAGACTCTAGGAAAATGATAATTAATGTAAATGACTTAATAATCTCATATTGTAATAATAATAAAGAAAAAGAAAAAAAAATAGATATTGCATTAAAAAAAATGAAGAAGACTTTTATATCATATATGCATATTACGTGGCTGGATCTCACCCTGAGTTAAAAATTCACGTAAAATTAATTACAAGTCACAAATATTATTATATCTGAATAATCTATAATTGCATGTATTGATAACGCTCTATATAGAATTCTTTCACCTTAAAAAAAAAATTGGTGTAGTTAGCTATCTCTCAAATACACGTGGTTTACAAATTTCGAGGTTGGAGTAGTCGTTTTATCATAGATTAGCTAATGAAAGAGTGGGAGAACTAGATTTTTTTTTCCTTTATATAAAAAGTTTGACTAAAATATCATTTTCATCTTTTATATATATATATATATAAGTTTTTTCAATTTAGTTTCTATTTAATATTTATTCTTGATTTATTCTTTGATAAATTCAATTTCATCCCAATTCAATTCTTCCATTCATCTAACTTACACTTTATTAATTAAAGTGATGATATAAAGACTCAAAGTATAATGTGATATCTTCTAATACTTATGAGGACAATATATATGACTTTACATAAGAATAAGTATTTACAGAAATTAAAATAATATTGTATTAAAAGGTGAAAATCATAGAATTAAACTGGTTATTCTATGTCCATTATTTTTGAAATAAAATCATGTGCTAGGTTTAGAGCATTGAGGGAGTATCACAAGTATTTGGAGGACACCAAATTAAATTTTACACTTTCATATTATCAATTTCAATAATAAGCTTAGAAGTAGATGGACAAAAAGACATAATTAAATCAAATTGAATATGTCAAAAATTATTAAAAATAAAAATTTAAAAAATCAAATTAAAAAAACTTGTATATATAAAAATTAAAATAATGTTTTAATTAAAAAATTTAGATATATAATAGATTTTTCTATTTTTAAATTAGAAATTGTCATCATTCTTTCTAAAAATTTACAATGATACTTCATATCTTTTAATCTCATAATATCTTTGATAATAAAACTTGAATTTAAATAAATGATTTTACTTCCTTAAATAATCCGAAAGAGTTCACGAGACAGCCAGCCAGCTATAACGTATTGTCCTTGCTGCCCCACCAGCCACCAATATTCGTTAACATTTAAGGACTTGGGATGCTTCCAAGTTAGTCAAGGTCTCAATGTGCCCCTAATTATCTCTCAATCACTTATTAGCTTCATCTTGTCCTTTGTACCCAATTCGTTGCATGGTCTTAGATAGGTCCATCTCAACTTAATATTGTATCTTGCACCACAAGCAATGCTTCTTTTTTTATGTCTATGTCATACCATCACATCCCTTTGGTGTTTGGTTGGCTAACCAAGCTAGTTCATACTTCATGATTAATTTTCTTTCATGGCCTTTAGACTTTGAGAATTTCCCTTGTTTTATAAGAAAAAAGGCATCAATCTTTGATCAGTTCAGTGTTATGAAATTGATTCTTTAAGACTGAAACAGGTTTGACAAAAAACACACTATATAATTTAATTAATTTGATTTGATTGGTTCTTAATATATATTATAGTGATGCTTAATTGAACAATGTATAGTTGGATCATTCATTTCTTCATGAATAAAACTCTTCTAAATCAGTCTCATTTTATAAGTATTTTTTTTCCTAATTTTATTGTTGGTCAATGGTATTTGACGTAAGGTACTTTTGTTATGATATATAAACACTTTTTACTTCATCATAGTGTTTGAAAATTTTGATATATAAGAGAGAAGAGAACTCAGATTATATGTGGTATTATAATTTTTGGTGCCTACGCTGAATAACAACAAAGCTCTAAAGGGGTAGCCACAGCTCAATCTTTCAATTCAACGAAAGTCCGTTGTCACCCATGAGGCCACGAGCTCAATAAGAAGACATATATGTTCTCATTCTTCAATCGGAGATGAGATTAATTTTGATTGTATTGATGGAAGTTTGGAGGGGAATAGAAGAAAAAATAACATAAGACAATGAAAAATATAGAAAGGGAAATGAATAAATGGTTAAGAAATGATTTTTCTTTTTCTTACTTAGATATTTAAAAAAATCTTTTAATAACTTTCAAATTAATATAACATAAAAAAATATTAAAGAGGGTTGAAGGATTTTAGAGGATAATTATGAGTCCATATTCCCTTTTTCTTTATAGTCAAAACTCTTGAATAAAGAGAATATTTTGACATAATCCTTTGTTCGCACTATTTTTTGTCTATTTATGGAGATATTATTCTTTTTTATTTCTGAAGTTTCTTGGTTATGGATGTTTAACATTGTCTTTCCACTGAGTGCTAGCTTAAGACAATACGGTAAGATGTTTGAGAGGTTTTTATTTTTAGAAAATCAGAATAATTCAATAAAACACTATAATATCGATTTTGCACGTAGACATCTATTTGAATTTTTTTTTGAAAAATAAACAATTTTAAAAAATATTTACTTCATAAATCAATATATTAAGTCATTAGAAATCTTAAATTCAAATATTTTTATTGTTAATATATAAAAAAGATATACAAAGGTGTATGTATATTTTTTTTAATCTAAAACTAATGGATCCACAAGCCTTTTTTGGCGGTATGAACTAATTTTTTAAATTTAAGGTAAGTTCGAGACTTCATTCTTTGCGCTTGAACGATGGATTCAATGAAATGAACTCCATCAATTTCTCTAAACCCACAACTAATAAGTAGAGAAACAAAGTCATTTATCATCTCAGCTAGCATCTATTAACTGCCTATATTTATTATATTTACTAATTATGCGCAATTGTGAATAGAATCATTGATACTTTAAGGGGTAATGTATTGTTATAGGTAAAATTCGGGATTTTCTAAATGGGCTAGCAGAAGGCCCAAAGTAACGGCAGATTTGCAGTTCGCTAGGTGCCGAGGATGCCTTAGTCCTAGTTCGCTCATTCAATAGCAGATCTTGTACGAGCTTGAACCAGCTTGACCTCGCTATTTGGATAGCAGCAACGACCCCAAGCCGAGGGTTTCAGGTTGCGAGGTGCAGCCTCCAGCGAGAGGCTCACTGGGCAGGAGACAAGCATATGACACATCTAATTAAACAAGGGTCCCACCTGCAGAAAATAATCTGCAGTAGTCGAATTGAAAGATATGTTTTGCCTTGTACGTACACTGCATAATGTAACATATTTACAACTTGTAAATTTACTATTGTAGCCTCTTCTCCTCTATAAATGGAGGAGCATTCTGTAAGCATAAAAAAGAAGAAGCTGAGGAACAATACTAAAAACTTTGTAGAAATTCTTCCATATCAATATATTACTGTGGATGTAGGATCCAGTACTGTCCGGATTTGGCTGAACCACATTAAAAGGTTCTATGTTTCTAGTTGCCCTTCTTCTCCTTCTTGCCTTTCTGCATTTATTCACTGTGATTGGAACCAGATTATAGCTTGAGTCCCAAAAGAACCTCTTCAATTGGCTGGATTCTAGCAAAACCAAAATCCAGCGTCAACATTTTGGCATCGTCTGTGGGGACTTATCTATCATTTGGTTTATTTTTTGCTACAATGGCAAAAAGGAGAGCTACCAGAGCTTTGAATGCATTGGTTAATCCTCTAGAAGGTCATGTGTCTACAATAGACTCCTCCACTACTCTTGTTATGGGTGTCACTTCTAGCTTGCCCCCAAACAACTCTTTTTAGCCTGCTACCATTGCTGACGGCACTGATAGAATGCAGGCCTGGCTTCAACGCCAAGAGAAACTAGAGAACATGATGAGAGAGCTGACTAGAACAGTCATAATAGTGCAAGCACAAGGTGTGCAAAGGCAGATTAAGATCCTAACACCCAGGAACGTTCACCCGCAGCAAGTTGGATGCTCGAGTAGGGCTAATCGAGAGAATTCCCTAGCTCGCCATTTGTGAAAACAATCTCTAAGTCATGACTCCCGTAATCATGAGGATCAAAGGGTCCAATAGTCCTCTGGCTAACAGTCCAAGGTGCGGGACCCATTGCTAGAAGAATTGTATTAAAAGATAAATCAGTTGGAAGAACATCTTCAAGCTCCCAATGACCGAGCTCGCTATAAGAATAGGTTGCCATTCTCCATGGAGATCGAGACTCATCCTCTCCCTCTCAAGCTCAAAGTCCTCGCGATTCCTCTATACAATAGGGACACTGATCCTTATGACCACCTGGATGTGTTCAACATTCTGATGGATCTACAGATGGTTGATCCTTTGGTTAAGTGCTGGGTTTTCCCCGCTACATTAGGAGGGGTACCTTAGGCCTAGTTTAGGAGCCTCCTAGGTTGCTCGATACGCAGCTGGGAAGAGTGTCAGCAGAAATTCATCAGCTAATATTGGGCATTGAAGAGGCAGCTCATGCCCTCTGCCACTTTACGATGGTCTTTCAATGTAAGCATGAGTCACTAAAGGATTATATTGCTAGGTTTAGATTTGAAGCAAATTAAGTGGAGAATTCATCTAAAGAAACCATGCTGGCAACAATCTTAGCGGGACTCCATAAAGATGGAAAGTTGTATAAGAGTTTGTACAAGTCCGCGGTTGTAGACTTAACCGAATTTTATGAACGAGCTACCAAGTAGATTAAATAAGAAGAAACCTTTGGCTTGGGAAAGTATAAAACGACGGATGATAAGGGTGGTTCTATTCAAAGTAAGAAGAGAAGCAATGTGCATCAAAGTAACCACTTTGATGGGCGGACCGCCAAGAAATCCCATAATCCCAAGGGCAAACAACCTTAACCTCTAGCTCTCCATGAGCAGTACAACATCTTGTCAGACTCTCAGGATCATATTTTTACTGCAGAAAGAGAAAGGGAAGACTTCAGGAGACCCACTCCCATACGGATCCCTTATAAGCAGAGAAACAAGCAAGTGTTCTATGCCTATCATAACGAGGTCGGGCACGACACCTCAAATTGTTAAGAACTCAAGGATGCTATTGAGGACTTGATCAGGAGAGCTACTTAAGAGAATATGTGGTGCAACCTCTAGGTCAACGGTCAAAGCATTCCCAGTGGGACCATGGGCGAGAAGAGACCCATATAATAAGAACCATTCTATGATATATTTTTTAAGAAATTATTGAGAGTACTCTAGCTTTTTGTTTAGATTCCTAAGTTAGATCCTGTAGACGGTGAAATTCGGTCCGTAGAAGGGAGACGAATCTCAGCCAATGAGTAGTGAGTTTCGGGAATCAATGTCGCTTCTGAAGTGTTGTGAGAGGTGAGCCAGGAGGAAGAGAGGCGATGGTTATTAAAGTGGTTCGGCTAAATCTGGACGGTACCAGACCCTACATCCACGGTGGAAATTTTATTGATATTGAATAATTTGCAGGAGTTCTGCTTACAAGATTGTTCTCTACTTACCGACCTCCCCCTTTTTTCTAACAATGTAATCCTATTTATAGAGGGAGGAGGAGGTTACATGCATTAATTACAAGTTACAGTTGTATCATATCAAATAAATGAGAAAAGACAATGAAAAGACCATATTCTGTCTGTAGGCTGTGGAAGTAGGCTTCTTAGGCCGGCTTGTAGGCTTATTGTCGTTACCGTGTCAAGTAAGATACTTTAATATCTCAAGCGAGAGTCCCTGACCTTGGAGACGCTGTGAGGGTCATCGTAACGAGGAAATGGGTGTGAGTAGAGCGATCGACTATTGTGCCGGGTCGATCCCAAGCCCTTATCGTTGGGTCACGTTGTCGCTGGAATACTATTTTGTGGACCATTCCTTGCAGTGTCATTGTATCATGATGAGCGAGGCAAGGTGCCTGGAATTATTTTGCTGTTGCTGCCTTCCGCTAGCAGGAGTGAAGCCTCTCGAGAGCTTTTGGTCGAGGCGTGGGAACTGGCCTTCGTTTCCTCGGGGATTCGTCCTCGCGAGACTATTTTTGTATACAACATAAGCCCCCCCAACTCTCAGTTTACTTTGTGAATCGGTAGTTGCATATTTCTAAGGCTAGATTCGTATCTTTATCCAGTGTCCTTTAATCGAAGTGTCATGTCAAATGTCTCTCCATTCTACTTTAGGCCATGCTTTCCCCTGTTTAGCATTTTCGGTCGTTAGTGTGGTACTGCCACTCATCTTGGGCCGTTGAATGAAGATTTGGCCAGATTCTTTTTGGATTTTTAAATGGTTTGAGCGGGTCTATTTATAGCTTAGGGCATTCTTTCTTTTGCCTAAGAGAAACTTAATGGAGGAGACTTATGAGCCCCCTATACGCTTTGGTGCTTTGGCTTCCGGCAAGCTTGGTGAGACATGGATGGCTTGTTGCATGGTGGCGAGAGACACGGATGGCCCATTGCATGTGGCCTCGGCACAGAATCGGCCTGGTGGGGATTTCATGGTGTCTTCTGGCCACTTCCTCTGGCCGTCATTGGTAGTTCTACTACCTGGCCTACTGGTTTTGGGGCGCTCTTGTTCCAACCTAGACAGGTGTGCCGGTGGAGGAATAAGCAGGAGGGACTATGGGCTGCTGCTCTGTCACCAGGAGTGGGCTTAGAGACTGGCTCTTCTCCCTGCAGAACCTTCACCTCGCTTGTCGAGGTCTTTTTGTATGGGTTCTTCTCCATTCAAATGTATGTAATAGATGCTTTATGCATTGTTGTTTGTAAATTTGCAACAATTAATGAGAACTTCTCTTTTAGCCAGTTGGCTGTGCTTCATTTTCTGAATGCTTCAATATGTTGTGAGTGAGGTCACAAGTGAGCTACGCTTCGAGAAATTTCATTTGTGATGAGAGATACATCCATATGAGAGCTGTGGAAATTTATTCACATGAGAGCCGCAAGAAATTTGTCCGTATGTAAGCTACGAGATTTTATCTGCATGAAAGTTGTGAGTGACTCTCCGCATGAGAGCTGCGAGTGATAATGATTTTGTCTTAATAATGGCGAGGTGAATACCATTTGTTGAGTTTTTGATTTGTGAAGCCTCGGGGTAGGCTCAAGGGCCGTCTCACCTCCGGGTGTTGTGAGGTAGGCTCAAAGGCCGTCTCACCCTCAATTTTTTGTTTATGTTTGATTTTTGAAGCCTCGGGGTAGGCTCAAGGTCCGTCGCACCCCCGGGCGTTGCGAGGTAGGCTCAAGGGCCATCGCACCCCTGGGTGTTGGGAGGTAGGCTCAAAGGCTGTCTCACCCCCGATTTTGTTTTAAGTTTCAAAGCCTCGGGGTAGGCTTAAGGGCCGTCGCACCCCTGGGCATTGCGAGGTAGGCTCAAAGACCGTCTCACCCTCAATTTTGTTTTAAGTTTCAAATCCTCGGGGTAGGCTCAAGGGTCGTGGCACCCTCGGGTATTGTGAGGTAGGCTCAAATGCCGTCTCACTCTTGATTTTGTTTTGAGTTTATTTTTGAAGCCTCGGGATAGGCTCAAGGGCCATCGCACCCCCAGGCATTGCGAGGTAGGCTCAAAGGCCGTCTCACCCTCAGTTTTGTTTTGAGTTTCGAAGCCTTGGGGTAGGCTCAAGGGCCGTCGCACCCCCGGCATTATGAGGTAGGCTTAAAGGCCGTCCCACCCTCGATTTTGTTTTAAGTTTTTTTTTGAAGCCTTGGGGTAGGCTTAAGGGCCGTCAAATCCCCGGGCATTGTGAGGTAGGCTCAAAGGCCATCTCACCCTCGATTTTTGTTTTTCACTGTGGCGAGGTGGAAATCGTTCGCTTGTAGCGGGTATGTGATAGTGAGGTGAAAACCATTTGTAGATGACACTGTAGCGACAGAGTGAAAACTGCTTTACTGTAGTGAGTTTGTGAAGACAGAGAGGAGACTTTTCTCTTCATAATGCTTAGGCCAATCGACCATGTTCATTGATTTAGTCGATACAACCAGACACCACAGAGAGGTTATAGGATTTAGAATATGGTCCTAACGGAGGGCTCAGGCTCTTGGGTAATAACTC
>JANHAO010017135.1:0-14094 GCA_026873985.1 Saraca asoca
GCTGGTTGGGACCTTTACCAGCGTTTACAAACGCTGGTAAAGGTCAAAACAAACGCTGGGAAAGGTCTTTTCTGTTGTAGTGTGTGTGCCAACTCTCTTTATGTGATTTCACTTCTTATCTCTTATTTGCATTCAAACACCAACCATGCCCTAGTAAATTTGCGATTACTTGAAGAGCTAGCACTTCTTATAATGAGCGGTTAAATTTCCTACTCTACCTATAGCATGAACTTGGTGGAGACTTTGCATTAAATTGATTTATGTGAATCACTATTGGTATTAGAGATCAAATTTGAAGGAGTTGCCCAAAGACAATGTGAAAGAGTTAATTGTGGGGCTTGTTAGAGAGTTCGTGGAATTGCTTAGAGATTAAATTCAGATTTGAAGATTGAGAATTTTGAGAATAACTCTCGAGAAAGTATAATTTAAATTGCTACTTTAAATAACTCTTTGTTTTATGAATTAATTTTTAAATAATATGATCCAAGATTGAAAAAAAACTTTAAATTTTGCTATGTAAATTTGATACTTTTGATCAGCATACTTAATACATATATCTAACTTTTTCCTCACAAGTGGTATTAGAGCTCTTGTTGTTTTCTATTAATTTATGACTACAGATTTGAATTTTATGGTGATAATTGAGATAATGTGCATGTTATAGTTTGGTTTCATATGGTTGAAGTTTTTCATTCTAGGTGCAGAATTTTTCTGTAGAAAATTTTCATAAACCAATATGAATTGAATTTGTACTTTAAATAAAAAATACACGGGAGAGAAACTGACTAACTACCATGGCAGCAAAGGCTGGTCGGACCAGTTGTTATCTATCGGGGACAACAAACTGGTCGTAACTTGTTGGTCAGACCAGCATGCCTGGTCAACTTTTTTGGCCACCATGATTGGTTATGATGGTAACCAATTAACCTTTTGATTGATTGTGATGATAATCAATTAGTTCTATAATTTAATCACATAAACACAATTGAGGCAATTAATTGTGAGAAAATTTGGCTAAATTATGTTTATGTATTTATGAAAATTTCCTTGACTTTGAAATTAATTTGAATATGATTGTAAATTGGTTGGAAATAATTTTGAAAACTTTCCTTTAATTATTTACTTGATGCCAAAGTTTTAGAAAGTAATATGGAATTGACTAATTGATTAAGTTTGAAATTAATAATGATTAGTTTTCAAAATAAATTCATTGTGATGTTTGATGATGAAATTAAATTAGTCAACTTATTTAAATTACATATCAAATGACTTGAAACATGTATGACCATAATTTGAATTAAATAGTTAAAATTCTATGCTTTCTTGTTTCATATGCATCATATATACTTAAATGCATGGAAGAATGATTATGAACTAAAGGTTTTTATAAATAAAATGTATATTCTATTATTGGGTATTTTATTAAATAAGGGCTACATATCTTGTCTTTCTTGAATGTAAAATTCTCTTATCATTTCTCTTCCATTGAATGTAACTCAAGGTTTCTTCTACAAGATGTAGTTGTTTACACAGGATAGAAATTAGGAAATTTTATTTTCCTTTTGGAAGAAAAAGGAGATGCCCAAGTAAGATGCGTGGCAAGAGGCACATACATGAAGATTCTTCCCTTTTATGGCTCAAAGGAATAAGTTTAATTGGTCCATAATCATCCTATATATGTTATACATGCATGTGATTTATATGTATAAATGGTGATGTATGGATGACATAGACTAGTAAACATATGCATGCATAGGATTTATATCATGATATGAATATGATGTATGTATGACATAAACTAGTGTATAAGACCTTTAATATTTAAACCCTAGACTAATTAAAAGGCCCCTCACTTATTTAAGTTGCATGTTAAGAATATGATTCTAATGTTAGCCATCAAAATAATGATAGCTAGAGATCAATTTTGTGATAACTTGTTGGCCTCTATCAAGGTTAGGTTACATCTTTCATGTTATCGCTATTCAAATATGTATGATATTCTTGTTTGATGGTTTCAACTTAGCAAATATGTATTGTTTAGATAGCCTTTATCATGATCATATAGTATTTGAGTGTAAATAGGTTTCACTTTAAATGTTATAAACAAGGGGTTGTTAATAATATTTAATATAATGAATAATAAATGATAAAGAATTGTCAACCTAATTATTAAGAGTTACATTAAGATATAATTGACAAAAGTTGTCTATCTAGTTTAATTTATTTCAATTCTTTGGCCTCTGTCAATTTCAAGCAAATTAAACTAGAATCCTAACCTATTACAATTATCATCCAACGTGATAATCTGATTCTAAGACAAAGGGACATTAGAATTGAAGAAAATATGGGAGTTTATTGTATTAAAGTCCATATAAAATGAATTTTATGCTTGGAAATTAACCCACTCTATTCTTATTCAAGGTTGTTAAAAATGATGAACATCTCCTTAAGAAACATATTGATTGATAATAAGCTAAGTGGACCAAATTACATGGACTCATTATGAAACTTAAAGATTGTCTTTAAGCAAGAAAAGATAGCTTATGTCCTTGAGAAGGATTCTCCTGTACCTCTGTCTGCAAGTTCAAGTGAGTATGAAAGTTTTGATTTTGTTGTTCACTTGAAACACGAGGAAGACATTGAAAAAATGGCATATGTGATATTGTCTGCAATGTCTCTTGAGCTTCAAAAGTAGCATGAAAAATATGACCCCCTTTGAGATGATTCTACATTTGTCAAACTTATATAAAGGGCATGCTTATATTGAGTAATGCTAGGTATCTCATGAACTGTTTAATTGCAAGATGGTTGAAGGATCATTTGTTGCAACTTATGTGTTAAAGATTGGGCTAATAAATAGATTGACCTAACTTAACCATGTGATTGATAATGATCAAGCAGTGAATGGCATACTTTAATCCCTTCCTAAGTCACATGGTTAGTTTGTTATGAATTTCTTGATGAATAAGATAGAGGCCTCTCTTGCAGAGTTATTTGACATGCTTAAGACTATCGATATGACTTCCAAGAACAAATAACTTGTACTAATGGTTAGTATTTCTTCTAAGCCCAAAAAGGGAAAGAAAAAAAGACTAAGAAAAAGAATTCTAAGGATAAGGCAGAAATTGAGAAACCTAAGGAGGTGTACATAAGAAAAAGGAGAGCGTTCCCAATGGCATCTACTACCATTATGGAGTAAAAGGCCATCGGAAGTAAAATTGTAAAACTTATCTCGATACTGTGAGCAAAAAAAGCTTAGAAAAACTTCTACTTTAAGTATCCTTGTAATAGAGATAAACTTGTTTTATTGTTTTAGTGATTCTTGGGTATTAGATACAAATTATGGCTCATACATTTATAATGATGTGCAGAAACTAAGAAATAGTAAAAGGTTGTAGAAAGGTTGAGTGGACCTATGTGTTAGGAATGGAGTAAAAGTTGTTGCTATTAGCCTAAGAACATACTTTTTAGAATTGCCTACAAGCTTAATTTTAGAACTGAATAATTGTTATTATGTTTTTGCAGTTTCTAAGAATATTAATTTCATTTCTTGTTTGAATCAAGAAGGATTTGTTTTTATCTTTAAGAATAAGAGTTATTCTTTTTCACATGGTAACATGTTTTATGATACAAGCAAACTTGTCAATGGATTATATATTTTAGAACTAAGACAAGTGATCTTAACTATTACGAATAAGAAACAAAAGTTTGATCATATCTTTGGCATTGTAGGCTTGGTATTATTAATGAAACAGAATCACAAAGTTACAAAGAGATGGATATTTGGATCCATTTGATTTTAAATTATATAAAATTTGTGAATCATGTCTCATTAGAAAAATGACTATGAAACCCTTTACCAAAAAGGCTAAATGTGCCAAAGAAATGCTAAAGTTAATATATAGTGATATATGTGATCCAATGACTACTCTAACCAGTAGAGCATTTTCTTAATTCATCACCTTTACCTATGAGTACTCTAGGTATGGGTACATATATCTAATAAAATACAAGTCTAAAACCTTTAAAAAGTTCAAAGAATTTAAATTTAAAGTAGAGAAACAATCTAGAAAAAGTGTCAAGACAATTAGATCAAGTTAAGGTAGAGAATACTTAAGCTAGGAATTCATAGATTATTTAAAATAGTTTAGGATTATTTCACACTAGACTTCACCCGTAACACTACAAATGAATGGTGTTTCAAATAAAAGAGACCATATCTTGCTTGACATGGTACGTTCCATGATAAGCTTTACAAATTTACCTATCTTTTTTTGGGGCACTAGTTTGAAAATTGCTGCATATATCCTTACTTGTGTCCCATCAAAATGTATTGATAAGACATCATATGAGCTATGGTTCTCAAAGAAACTAAGTCTTTTAGACATGAAGATTTGATGATGTTTTGCTAATGTGAAGTAAATCATCATAAACAAGCTAGAATCTAAAAGTGATAAATGTTGCTTTATAGGATACTCAAAAGAAACCAAGAGTTACTACTTTTACCATCCATTTGAGTAAAAAGTGTTTGTTTCAATAAATGCTACCTTCTTGGAAAAAGAGCTTATCCTTAGAAAGGCTAATGGGAGTAAAGTAGAATTCAAAGAAGTTCAAAAGCCACAAAATAACATAGATCACACGGTTAAAGATAAGTCTAATCAAGTATTTCGAAGGGTTAAGATAAATAATCAAGCTTGAAGTACACTTGTATTCTGAAGATATAGTAGGGAACATTGTGAAGCTAAAAGTTATGATTTTCTCTCACACAAAAGAATGATAATGAACCTACTAGTAGCAGGAAAAAATATCATATATTGATTTCTTGAAGTGACAAGAAGTCATAAAATCTGAAATAGATTTAATGCATGAAAACCAAGTATGGGACTTAACCACTATACCAGAAGGAATAAAACTTATTGACTGCAAGTGGGTCTTTAAGAAAAAGACATATACATATGACAAAGTACAATCTACAAGGCTAGGTTGGTGGCAAAAGGTTATAGACAAATACAAGGTATTAACTATGAGGAAACCTTTTTGCTAATTGTCATGTTAAAGTTCATTAGGATTTTAGTTGCAATAGCTGCATACCATGACTATGAAATTTAGCAAATGGATGTCCAAATAACTTTCCTTAATGGAAAACTAAAAGAATATGTATATATGATACAACCTAAGGGCTTTGTCTTTAAGACTGAACCCTACAAGGTATGCAAGCTATAGAGGTTCATTTATAGACTAAAGCAAGCTTCATGGAGTTGGAACATCCACTTTGATGAAGCAATCAAATCATTTGACTTTATCAAGAATGTGGATCAACTTTGTATGTAAAGAAAGGGTAGTGGGAGTGTAGTCATATTCTTATTATTGTATCTAGATAATATATTGCTTATAGAAAATGACATTCCCATGTTACAATCTGTCAAGTTATGGATGTCTAAAACATTCTTCATGAAGGATTTGGAGAAGCAAGCTACATTTTAGGTATGAAGATAGGGATATATTTAAAAGGTTCTTTGGCTTCTCCTAATACATGTACATAAACAATATGATAAAGAGGTTTAATATGGATAGGTCTCAAAAGGGGGTTCTAACCCATGCCTTATGGTATTTACTTGTTTAGGAAACATTGTCCTAAGATAAAAGAGGAAGGACAATGCATGAATAAGATTCCCTATACATCTTCGATATCAATCATGTATGTCATGCTTTGTATGTGGTCAGATGTCTCCTCTACACTAAGTGCGACTAGAAGATATCAAGCCAATCTAGGTGCAAAAGATACTAGAGTGCAGTTAAGACTATTGTTAAGTACTTGAGAAGAACTAAGGATATGTTCTTGATATATGAAGTAAACCATGATTTGAGAATCAGAGGTTTTACAGATGCAAGCTTTCAATCAGATTAAGATGATTACAAATCATAGTTAGGATTTTTATTAACTCTTAATGGAGGTGTGTTGGAAAATTTCAAGCAAGATACCATAGTAAAGTCTTCAACTACATACCTTGTTGCCTCATAAACAACAAAGATAGATGTTTAGATTATAGGGTTTATCACTAAACTAGGGGTAGTTCCTGACATTGTTATTGTGATAACAATGGAGTCAAAACACAAGTTAAGGAACCAAGGTCCCATCAAAGATCCAAACATGTCACAAGGCATAACCATTTGATCAGAGAGATCATAGAACATAAAAAAATAAGAATAAAACAGTTCCCACATATGACAATGTAGCTAATCCTTTTACTAAGATTTTGTCCCAACAGAAGTTTAATCATCATTTAGAAAGAATCAAGATTAGATATAATAGTGATTGGCTCTAGGTTGAGATATTGTTAGTATAGATGCCCTAGAAATAATTGGTTGTAATGGCATGGGTACTACATATATTAGCATATTTAATAAACATGATATTTTGGCTTCTTTATCAATTTAGTTAGATATATATACTATATTGGATAAGGTTTTTGAACTATAATTGTGTATAAATAAATTACAAATTAAAATTGTAATTATGAGATAATTTATACATATAGTTATATTTCTAAATATTCTTACTTGTTGAACAATTAAGAAAACATGATATTAATTATTCATGAGTAAACTAGCATATGTTATATCACATTCTTCTAGAAGAATGCAGTGATCTTATACACTATTTGATATATTGATATCTAGACAAATATATGGGTATATGTTATGGAACGAATGACTAGATTGACTTGCCATAATAAACCATATGGAATATTACCATGTGTCATTGGATTTTTCATGTGAAATGTGGTGTAATTGATCCTTAGACTTTAGATCAACATATTATCTTATGTATGGAGTCGTGTACTTTAATTTTATTCTAGGCCTACACTCTTAAAGAGTATATACAAATAATTTTGGGTGCACCAGAATGTACATGAAGTAATGATTGATCAAGAGAAAATTCATCCTCCTTGGTAACAAGAAAAGATATTCAAAGGATGTTCTGACACTTGTCCTATGATCCAAATCATAGGCCTGTGTATTGATGATATATAAAAGGAGTTTTACATATGAAAGATTGTGAGATAACACATAGTCAAACATACAACTATGATTGGATGTTCAAATTAAGGTTGACACTTGAACCATGCTCTAAGTCCAATTTGAATATCAAGAGATAAAAGGATTAAACTATACAATAACACCATATCACAAAAGGTTTTGATATCCACAAATCTATTCATAGCATTTGGGTAGGATGTCTTGCTAGAAGCCAATTAAAATTTATGAATTTGTTTGAACAATTTAGAAAACTGTGTTTGAATTAAAAGGATTTTTAATTCATTTGAGCTTATAGAAGCTTGTAAATAAATTCATTGCCAAGATGCATGGAAATGTAATGAGTCACATGCAATAGAATCTCCTTTATCCAAAGTTAAAGGAAAAGTTAGAATGCAAAATGTTGTGAATTCAAGAGTTGAATTAGTAAACATCATAGAAAATTGAAATGATTAATTAAGTATACTAATGTGATTAAAAGTGTTAATTAATCAATGGTTTAATAATTCTAACAGAGATTATAATTATTAAATAGTAGCAAATTTTCCATTATTTATATTTAAATGTTGTAGAACATTTATATTAACTCTAGAGGAAATCATAAGTAGAGGAATGGTTCCTCACTTAGAAAATTATTTTAATTAATTAAAATAATTGGAGAATAATTGCAAAAGAGAGTTTATGAGTTTGGACTCATAGGAAAGGGTGTTTGGACTTATTGAACACAAAAAGAGACATGTGGAGGCTAATAAGTTTGAATTCATTAAGGAGTATGGACTTTTTTTTTTTTTTACCAAAAGGGCTATATTAGTCATGCAGCTATCCACTTGATGAGTGGATTTTGTGCTCTACTCATTCTTGCTCCTATCTCTTTTTTTGTTTTCCAATGTCTTCTATTTAAAGAGGAGACAAGCCAACCTTTCAACATACCAACATAACCCTAGCACATGTATTGTGCACTAGTTCTCTCTGTATGATCTCACTTCTTGTCTCCTTTTTACATTTAAACACCAACCTTGGCCCTAGTGAATTTGTGATTTCTTGGAGAGCTAATATCTTTTAAGCTAAGTGGTTGAATTTCCTACTCTACCTATTACATGAACTTGGTGAAGGCTTTGAATTAAATTGATTCATGTGGATCACCATTGGTGTTGAGAATCAAATTTGAAAGGGTTGCTTGAAGACAATCTGAAAGACTTAATTATAAGGCATGTTGGAGAGTTAGTGGAATTGCTTGGAGATCTAATCTAGATTTCAAGATCGAGAATTTTGAGAATAACTCTCGAGAATGTATAATTTAAATTGGCATTTTAAATTATTCATTACTTTATGAATTAATTTGTAAATGACATGGTCCTAGATTGGAAAATTTTTAAATTTTCACCATGCATATTTGATGCTTTTAATCAGCATATTTGTTGGACAAAACTCTTCTTAACCAACTCCCTTGGTTAAAATTGTTTGAATTGAAAAGTATTTTGATGATAACAAATGTATTTTGGTCTTTTTGTTTGTGATTTTGTTAGAGGATGGTGGTTGATTGAAGATTCCAAGGCTTTCATTTGAATATTTTTTAAAATTTCTATTACAAGCCTAGAAATTATGTGAGAGTTCTTGAATTTTTCTTTAATTATGTGAAGCTCTTATTTTGTTTAAATTATTGGAAATTTTCTTTATTTGGAAATATGATTGATTGGCTCTATTTCAATGTTAAAAAAATCTTCTAAAATAATTTTTCCAACTCACAAGGATTCTATACCGCTTCTCTAAGTCAAAACCTAATATAAATAAGAGCCTATTATGTGGTTTCAAATTATGAATTGATAGAGAGAACTTGATCTTAATTTTGAAGAAATTTTTGAGCTCATAGTTTTCATATTGTAATTTTTCAATTCATCTTCTTCTTCGGTGATGTATCCCAAGGGAATTGTTAGAGTGAGGTATCTTTAGAGAGTGTTTTTGAGTGAGGAATCTCAAGAGAGGGTATAGTGTCCCAAGACTTTGTAAAAGTTTCTCAAGGGCCTATTGAATCTTGAGGGACTAGTAGATTGTGAATGTATTGTTTGTGAGCAACAAATAGTGGACTTAAAGTGCATTTTCTTGGGAGAACTACTATAAATATTATTTTTGCACTTATCTTCTCTATTTCTTTTATTTTATATTATTTAATTTTCTTTTATTGAGTTGTTCATCTTGTTTTTTAATGCTTAATATTATTTTTCTAAAAATATCCGAAAGAGTACTAAAGTCCAATTCATCCCCTCTTGGATTGAATCCTAAAGTTACAATTAGCATAAAAGCTTTGGCTCTTGTGTTAAGATCTAATGATCTCAAGAGTGATGATGGATTCAAGTTTTAGTATTTTACTAGAATATCCCCTTTACATAAACCTTTAGGTTTTAATGGCCAACACTATACTGATTGGAAGCAAAAGATGAAGGGCCTTCATAATGCAACTAATATTGATAAGTAGGACATAATAGAGCATGATTACAATCCTTCTAAGATTGAAAATAAATTTGAAATTTTAAAACCAAAGAGTGAATGGAGTGAAGTTGAAAAAAAAAAAGACATCTTCTTACTTCAAAAGTAAAGTGGATTATATCCAACTTTTTATGGCTCAATAAATATGAAAAAGTATCAAGTTGTAAAACTACTAAAGAAATCTAGGATGCTCTTGAAATAGCACATATGGGTACCATAGAAGTTAAAGCTTCCAAAGTGTACACATTTGTTTATCAATATGAATCATTTAAAATGGAAGATGCTAAACCTATTAAAGATATGATATAACGTTTTACATCTATTGTTAACCTCCTTAACATTCTTGGCAAAATGTGCATAGATCTTTAGATTGATGATTGGTTGAGTGACTACCCAAAATAACTGCAATCAAGGAATCAATGAAATTAGGTGTGTCAACTCTTCAAGAATTATTTGGGAATCTTGAAAAACATGAATTGAAATTGAAAAGGTTCACCAAAACTAATGAAGAAGACACGAAAAGAAAGTTTCTCACTCTTAAGGCAGTTGCTACCTTTCACAATGAAAAAGATGATATTGAGAGCTTTAATGAGACTAGTGATACCTCTATTCAAGAAAAACTTGTCCTTCTAAAAAAATTATCAAAGACTATTAAGGGCAAGTAAGAGAAAACCTCAATCTTTTAAAAAGACTATGACTAGAGTAGATGTTTCAAATTTAGATTCTCCTACATGTTATGAATGCAAGAAACTGGGTCACATTAAATATGATTATCCAGTTTATCTCAAAAGGTAACCTAAGTTGGAAAGCAAAAAGAATAAAGGGCCAATGAAAAAGAGCCCATATGGTTACATAGGGAAATGAAGACACTGACATTAACTGTGACAAAAGAGATTAAGATGAAGAAGCTCTCCTGTCTAATGGCCATGAGCGACAATGATGAGGTAAGTAAAATTAATTTTGAAATTTCTAATTTTGATGAGACTTTGAAAAAACTTTGTGAAGAATTGATTATGATCAAAAAGAAAATTCTTCTTTCAAGAAAGATCATATCTTCTTTAGAAGAAAAAGTTGAATCTTTTCAACAAGAAAATAATGAATTATTAAGTGAAGTTGCAAATCTAAAAAAATTTTCACATATTTGTACCTCATGTGAAAATCTTTGGGAAAAAATAAATGATTTAAACAAAACTCCTGAGAAATTCATAATAGGAAAAGGGGTACTTTATGAAATTTTGTTTTTTTTTTCAATGAGTTGAAACTAGTAAAAAAGGACTTGGCTTTGATTCAAAGGACATACAAATTACTCATGTGCCTGCAGGAGAAATTGTTATATTGAGATTAAGAAAATTTGGGTTCCTAAAAGGAAAATTGAGAATACCAATATTCCAAGACCTTAAATAGTTTGGGTATCTAAAATATAAGGGTGATACCTCTTTTGTAAGTGTGTCATGTGGTCCTAAGCAAAATATGGATGTGGTAAGGTAGGTAAGAATTTAAATTCATACATTTTAGGATAAAACATATCGAACATTAATTCATTTATTTTTGAATATTTTTCAATTTGGTTAATTGATTTTTTATTTTAATTTTCTTTAAAATAAAATAAAATAAAATTTTGGTTATTTTATTTTTGAAATTTAAATTTTAGTCTTTGATTTATGTTTTCCACTAGCCTATGATGAAAATAAATGAAATGATTATGGCAAAGATATTATGATGAAAGCTTACTTGAATAATTCAATGTTGATTTTATTTCTTTCATGATTGAGGAGGCTATTGAGAACATAAAGTTATACTCTTGTAGTTGTTTTTCCTTAGTGAATGATTATCTGAACTTATAACACTAGTAATCATGTAGACATTCTAGAACTTGCTTTGTTATATTTGAGAAAAATTCTGGACAACTAATTCACTTAGAGATGCTTTAGGTATTTTTAGACCGGTTGAGCCTTTCAAGCGTATCATATTAATTTAGAGTTGGCTAACTACACCATTAGGCAATATTGAAAGAATGATACATGCAAGAGCATATGAAAAGTCAACATTCGATTTCTTTCTTATAACCTCATTGACCTTACCTAAAATTAGCAAAAAAAAAAAAAAAAACTATGAATGAACTCTTTAAGAGAGTTTTGTTATGTAAACTTGTTATGTGAAGAAATGAAGATTCAATGATTTTCAAGCTAAAGGAGAAAGAAAGTACTATTTACAACAATGTATAACTCATGCTTTGAAGTAGTTTCATTTATTAAAAAGAAAGGGGAGAAAAGTTAAATATGTGGCATGAGTTATAATCCTCAACAAAAATGTATAAATATAAAAAAAAATTACTTGTTTGTGGCATGAATCATAATCCTTAGCAAAAATGTATAAAAAAAGTTGACTAGTTTAGGGATTATGGTAAACAAATGATAGGGAATCCAAAAAGTGGAGTAATGAAAAAAAATTGTGTTTATCATTGATAGTTCTCTTGCTTTTGAATTTTTTTTTATATTTTCCTTTTGTTGATAGCCAATACCTTAACCAAACATTATAAGCTAAATTAAAGATCTATTGATCTAAATTAATTGATTATCTATATTAGTTGAGAGTTGCAAGAAGAGCAAGCCTATGGATTGTTTCAAATTTTCTTCAGCTCAAATTTCATTGTTCATGAGTTTAATAGTTCTAATTGAGTACTTATTACTAACTTAAGTTTGGCTAATCACATGTCTCTGCTTTTATGATTAGATTTCAATTACATGTGAATTATGAAATTTCTTAATTACATTTTGAATAATCTCTTCAATCATATAATGTGAAAAAAATCCTTAAGTTAATATGTGGAAATTAAAAGGAGTCATTCGTTCTCCAAAGTCCCATATCCTTTAGTCTATAATCTTTAAATTGTTCAATAGTCCTAACAAAGTATTTACTACTAACTTAAGTTTGGCTTATCTCATACCTCCAATTTCATGATTAGCTTTCCACTACATATGAATTATGAAATTTCTTAGTTATATTTTGAATAATCTCTTCAATCATATAATGTGAAAAAAATAAAACAAAAAAAAATTCTTAAGGTAATATGTGAAAATCAAAAGGAGTCCTTCATTTTCTCAAGTCTCATATCCTTTAGTCTATTTTCTTTAAATCCTACTTTTATGTTTTTGCTATTTTGCTTCTAGACTTATAAATATTTTGCAATTTTTTTTTTTGTTTCTTTGCTGCATTTCTTTGTGCTTTATGTTTCTAATGTTGACAAAAGGGGAAGAAAAGAACTTATTTTGGGATGGTTATGATACTAAGGGGAGTTTGTGAAATTTTTGCTTGAAGAGGTTGTATTAAGGGGGAGCTGATTTATTAATCCTAAATGGATTGTCATCATAAAAGAAGGGTAGATTCTTGACCAAGTCCCTATTGGTTAAAATTGTTTTTAATTAGAAATTATTTTGATGATAATAAACATATTTTGGTTTTGTCATTTATGATTTTGTTGCAAGTTGGTAGGCTAGTTGATTGAACATTTTAAGGCTTTCATTTGAAGATTTTTTAAAATTACTAGTACAAGCCTAAGAATCATGTGGGAGTTCTTAAATTTTTTCTTAATTATGTCAAGATCTTATTTTGTTTAAATCATTACTTTTATTGGAAAACATGATTGATTAGCTCTATTTCAATATTCAAAATATCTTCTAAAATAATTTTCTAAATTCATAAGAATTCTCTACTTTTTCTCCAAGTCAAAACTTAAAATAAATAAGAACCTATTGTGTGTTTTCAAATTATGAATTGATAGAGAGATCTTGATCTCAATTTTGGAGAAATTCTTGATCTCATAGTTTTCATATTGTAATTTTTCAATTCATCTTTTTCTTGGGTGAGGTATCTTAGAGGAATTGCTTGGGTGAGGTATCTCAAGGGAATTGCTTGGGTGAGGCAACTCTAAGGAGTGTTTTTGAGTGAGGAATCTTAAGGGTGGGTGTTATATCCTAAGACTTTGTATAGGCTTCTTAAGGGTCTGTTAAATCTTGAAGGACTAGTGGATTGTGAATGTATTGTTCATGAGCAATAGAAGGTGGACATTCTCATTATAATGGATCTTTTAGGGGGAACCACTATAAATATTCTATTTGCGCTTCTCATCCATATCTTTTTTATTTTATGTTATTTAATTTTCTTTTACTAAGTTTTTCATCTATATTTCTTAGCACTTAGAATTATTTTTCTAAAAATATCTGAAAAAGTATTAAAATCCAATTTATCCCACTTGGATTGAATCCAAAAGTTACAACTCTAACTTTGTTAATGATCATATTTGCTAGGTCGGTATGAGGGTTGATGAAGTAGATTCTACACAGTGGACATTGGCTTTTATTTTCACAAAACACATTTTGATGAGACAATTGTATTTCATTCTCCAGATGGCCCAAGATGCCCTATTTCGATTTGTGAGGCTTCATGAACTTAAGTGGATTTTAGCGTTCTGGAGTTGTAGGGTTTCATATGTTGAAATAATTTTGTGGACTAACATAAATCATGTTTTCATAATTAAAATACAGATTTAATATTTAAGTCAATTATGAGTGT
>JANHAO010017136.1:0-14094 GCA_026873985.1 Saraca asoca
CAACATCAAAACAAGTTTAGAGTGAGGATTTTCTTTAAAACAATTTCACCCTTAAGGTTAACAATCTCCCTTAAAGGCTAACATTGTGGAATAAATGAAAGTGTCCTTTCTTTACTTTGCTGAAAGCTATTCGCCATTTGGCTCGATGTTGTTATTTTCACCACCCCATTCTGTCTTTTTCTCCTAGAAGTTATTGATTTTCGCAGCTTACATGCAGTCAACTTTCACCAGCTCTTGCTAGAAACTTCATGCCAATTGCGATCTTTGATCCAGTTGAGGCCCTCCGGAGCTTATTCCAAAGAAAAATTGACGAACACTTAGCCAACGTGGTTGCATGCTCGCTGAGGTGTGGAGGTGTTAAAAAACACTCATTATGCCAGCGCAGCTGCGTGCTTGCTGAGATGAGGAGGCACTAAAGAACACTCGCTATTGCCAGCATGGCTACATGTTCGCTGAGGTGTGGAGGCACTAAAAAACACTCATTGTTACCAGCATAGCTGCGTGCTCGTTGAGGTGCAGATGCAATAAAAAATACTCGATGTTGCCAGAACGGCTGCGTGCTCGCTGAGGCGTGGAGGTACTAAAAAAACACTCAATGCTAGCATGGCTTTGTGCCCACCAAGGCGTAAGGAATTGATGAACTTACTGGTTGCCTAAGGCAAGGGAACCGTTCGCTTCACAACTTTCATGCAAACCTATTCATTTGGCCATGAGATCAGCCCAAGATCGCTCACCTCTTAATTTCACGACTCTCATGGGAACTCTATTAATTTCATAACTCTCATGTGAACTCATTTACCTGGCCACAGGATCGGCTTAAGCGGGGAAGCACTCAACCTCGCGTTTTACTCGCGACTAAGTATTCGTAACCCTCTCACACTATTTTCTAGTCGTATGCAAAAATTATTCGTGTAATATTTGTACAAGAGATTAGAGCAACAAGTAAGGGTTATAGAAAAGAAATTTTATTCATAAAAAGACCTCAACGAGGCAGATATACATCGAAAAGCTTTGGATACAGACCTAAGCAAAATACCAAAAGGAAAAGCCTATGACTAAAAAGAAGGATCAGCCATGAAGGGCTGCACCTTAGCTTATTAGAGCCTGCGCGCCACAACTTTCTTCTTCCAGCACACAATCAACGGCAGCGCTGTAGCCTTTCATCTTCGACTGCTTGCTCCTTTTGAAGGAAGCACACCAGGAAGCCCCAGGAGCTTGGCCGATCGAACAAATACCTCACGGTGGAGCCGAGAGGACACAGTCTGGGATCCATATGAGATCCTCCCATGTTACCAAGGAAGATAAGTCTTTCGAGCTATCTATGTAGTAGGCCATACATGCCTCTGAGGAAGGCCAGAACGTCAAAAATGGTGGTGGTTTATCAGGAAATCCCATGGTTTGCTCACTGCAATAATAGAAGGGATTGCCCTTCCTTTATATAGAGTCGGGGGCCGACTCCATTGAAGAATCCAGATTCATTCCCCCCAACCGTCATCATTTATGGCCTCAAAAAAGGCTAAGCTTGACTCAGCAATAACTGCTAAACATGTGCTATGAGAAGCATGGCCTAGAATAGATGAGACGACAGTCTCGAGAGAAGACTTTGACTGATAAAAAATTAAAGAGTTTTAACTCCCAGCCCATAGCGTGAGCTAAAAGTTGGGGGGCTTATGTTATATGAAGAAATTGATTTGTACTGAATGGACATGTGAGAAGTCTAAAGAGCGATATAAGACTGGCTCAAACAGTCCTTGGATCGCTATATTCTTCAACCTGTGCCGCGAGGCAACGTCTCCTACTCGCACTTGTAACCCGCCTGAGCGAGTTTAACATTCCCATCCAAAACAATGAGCACAACCTCGAATTGTACGATCCGGCCAACAGAGTGTGACAAGCAACCCATACCGCCAGACAGAAGACTTAGTCATTCTTTGTCCTAACGGTCGAATGGGACCCGCTAGCAGAAGATAATCTACAGTAGTGGAAAAAAGAGATTTAGTCTATATATTCTGTTTTGTAAATTAAATATTAATGTAATAGTTTTACTGCATATGTAATTACCATTGTAACCCTCTCCTTCTCTATAAATACAAGGAAGGAGCCCCTCTACAAAGAAGAGGTAGGACTATGCAGAAACTTTGCCAAAATAGAGACCAAACATTGTAACATTATACAAATATTATCTCAATAGCACGCTACCGTAGATGTAGGGTATGGTGATATCCGAATTTGGCCAAATCACGTTAAATCCTATGTCTTTTCTTTGCTTTTCCCTTCTTCTTTGTTTATTTTGCTATTTTTATCATGCTTGAATAGGATAAAGGTCAGAGATCTTGAAGAATCTCCCATTAGCCGAAGTTTGGACCATTATCAAAATTCGACGTGAACAATTGTGTTATTCAGTTTAAATTGTTTTAAAAAATCATTTTATTAATTGAACCATTACAAATAGGCAAGAATTGGAAAAAATTGAAAAATTGATCCAATTTTGAAAAATTGGTTAGAATTTTTTTCTTTGCTTTTAGCCTTCTTTTTTTGTTAGCTTAGTTGTAATAAAAAATTAATAAAAGAAGATATTTAACATTTAATTGATTAAAAATCCACTAGTTTATTTAATTTTTTTAGTTTTTCATTTTTTTCCTATAAAATATGAGCTCATATTTACAATGAAAGTTAGCAATTATTTAATTTTTCAAATAAATTTATATAAATAAATATTTATACATCATCTAGTTTGACTATTGATTTAATCGATTAAACTAACTGAGACCTAATGACTTTTCCAATTTACTGTTTGATTCAGTTTTTAAAGCATTGATCCATTTCCTATCCATCACTATAGCGATAAAATAGGTCATTCAATCATTTATAGAATAACATCTTTATAGCTTCGTCTCTTACATATTTAATGGATTTCAAAACATCCTTGTACTAATAAATAAAAAAAATAATGTTAGTTTTTCAATAATTTCACCATTAAAATATTTTGATAATTATATTTTAATAATAGAATTTTTAATAATATTTTGTATTATTTATAAAATAATACAAAAAAATATTTTTTGATGAGTGAAAATAAGAAGCCATGCCTCTACAAGCTCTTTCTCTTAGTGCAAGATAGTATGCTCCAACTCCTCTATTTGAGGTTATGAAAACAAGGAGAAAACCATGGCACTTGAAGATCTAGGAATCTTTCAAGCCTCTCAACCCATCCCATAAGCCTTTCTTATTTTGACCTTCAACTGCCTCCATCCATATAGTAGTCTCATCCACTGTGGTGTGACCCTCACTATCTCTCGTTGAGGTTAAAACCTGAGAAGAATGCTTCCTCTATCATCCACTTAAAGTTGCCATACAAGTTAACAACAAAAGTTAAACACCCAATTACACTTACATATAGAAGAATAAACAAAATATTTTTTTGACATTTATATAAGTCTTTTGCAACTTGGCACCAACAAACTCCTATGTGGCCCTTCTTGAAGTAAGTCATCAAGAAGACCTCACTTTTGATGGGCATACAACCTAAAGTTGCTAGCTATAATTACATAAAATAAAAAACCAACATACGTTAGTTAACTTGCAATTAGATATGATATACAATAGAAAACCAAATTAATACATTACTCCTATCTTTCTCTTATGCTTGGACATAGAGATGGAATCCCTAGTGTGTAAAGAGCTTCCATTAATAAATGCCTTATTCTTCATGTTCAGCTCTTACTTCTTGAAGTTTTCATTCTCCCACTTCTACTGAAGACTATTGAAGATGTGATCTTGGGATTTTTTGGTAGACCCTTGCGAGTTCGATTCATTATGCTTCTATAGTGGTCCTAACCTTCTATGTGTCGTTCTTTTTTATGATGTATTGGAGTTTGGGCTTCCACTTGTATATGACTTGTAATCATGATGTTAATTTAAATTAAAGGCTAATAATATGAACTTTAAAAACTAAGTACCCAAACCAATTACCTTGATACATACCAACCAATTATTTGTCACAACCTAAATTTCTAGCCAGGATCAGTGTGAATATCAATCATTGATTGATAATCATCAGCCTTCAACCTACCACTATTGTCTCTTTTATCCTTTCTTACCCATAATCACATTAATACTTCGCATCACATTCACTTAATCTTGATCGTTTGGTTGAGAATCAATAGGCTTGTAAAAAGAAGGATAGACACATTGGAATATAAACATATTCATATTATATACAAAGGCATTGTCTAACAAGCACATGCTTCTTTAAACATTAGTTCACCATTTTGCTACATTTTTCCAAAAGTTCTACAACTACTAACTAACTTAGAGGAAAACCTTACTCCACCTCATGTAACACCTTATGGCCAATTAGATTTAAAATGACAATATAATGGATCTTAATATAATATACTCCTAAAGGACTCTTAATGGTAGTTGTGAAAATATTGGCAGTGATCTCCATTAGGTCATTATTCATTCTTACTTTTCGGAGGAGGAATGATTGCGATTTCTTGAGAATTTAAAAAGTAGTTTACAAAAGAGTAAGCCTAGGGCTTAGTGAGATAAATTTATACCTAACTTATGAATTTTTCAACAAGGAAAATACATATGCATATCATAGCCATATAATCATATTTCATACCAAGTGTATTAATCAAATCATAAGTCATTGCCTTAAACCGTCATCATCCATCATCACTTTTCAAGTGACTTTATAACTCATTCAATATTTCTCAAAATAACAATTCAAGTAAAGAGCAAAATAAATAATAACAATCAAGATTCTTCTTATTACTCCTATCCAGCCTTATCCCACATAAACCTAGCTCTATCCCTCCAAGTTCTGCCTTATCCCTTGCACCATAATAGAATAGGCAAACCCAAGATCTGATTCATATACCCTATCTCATCACATCAATCATATCTCAATAACATCATTTATCATCCAATGTCTCATAGGAAATTTGAAGGTTTCAAACAGTATCATATCTCATAACAATTATATCACATATTCTTTGTCACATTATCACCATAACTATTAGAATTGTTACCATAGCCTTAATATATATACAATTAGTACATTGATTGATATTAGCTTATAATTTGCTCATTCAGAACTTATTAACAACCATATTGGTAATTGGTTGAGATATATACAAGGTTAGATCAAGGAGATGAAAGTATTCTGAAAGAAAAATGAATTGAAACTAAATAGGGTATAGAAATCTAGAGGTGCGATTAAAATCACGAGCATAATCACTATTCAACTATGAGTATATTTGTGATCAGAATTGCAAGGGTCAAATAATGAGGGTTTAATTTGACTCGCAAGGATTCAATACAAAAATGTAAGTCTGTTCGCCAAAAACTGCAACCTTTCGAGAAGTTTAAAATAACTACGTGATCAGAGTCATGATTAGAATAAAAAAATAAGGTAGGAAGGGTCAAATAGAATAGCAAGCAACTAGTTATATTTTCGATTCAGGTCACAAGGCATAACACAACCTGATTTCCATGAGCATGATCGCATGTTCAGTGTAAAATAATGCGATTCGACTGATAAGTATTGGTTTTGCAAAAGAATAATAGACAAAATAGGGGAAAAATTATCCAATTTGTACCAAATCATATAGGTTTAACATATCATTGTTTTAAAAGCTTAAACAAGTATAAATTCTAGCTTTTTCAAACATGAAACCAAATTTTATATCAATAAATGCAATTAAACTTAAATTTTACTATACAATCACAAATACCCATTTTCTTCAACTTGCACTAACATTTAGAGGATCACAATCAAATATTCACATTTTAATTTATAAGAAAGGCAAGAATCACTTACCAAAGACGAGAAACAAGAGATCACCATTAATCTAGCAAAGATCTTTAATGCTCTTCAAGAACAAGAAAGAAGAGCATGTTAGCTTGTTGAATTTTTGCAAGGTTTTTCTCTCATCAAACAATCAACTAATATTAGATTATGGTTTCACTCCATAGAAACAAGCTAGAAATAAAAGATTCAGGCTCTAAAAACATCAAAAAATTATGTGGATTCATGGGTTGAACAATAAAATGAATAGTGACTTTTGGATTCAAAAATTTATAACTCAGATTATACTCAGTGAATTAATAAGATTTTGGTATCAAATTAAAGAGGAAGAAAAGAAGAATCAACAATAAACATATAAGAAATTAACATAAAGGATTGAATGCTTACTTGAAGAAAGGGAGAGAGGTGTAGAGAGAGAGAGAGTAAACTTGCTTGGTGAAGATGAAGTGTTGAATGGATGCAATTGGAAATGGCTAGAACAAGGGAAAAGAAACTGACCTTATTAAGGGAAAAATAGAAAAAATTTTGTGAATTTGACTTTTGACTTCAAGTTGACCAAATTTTCTTTTAAAAACTTTTTCTATTTCTTAAACTTTGAGTTCAAATTTAACGTACTCACCAATTGTTGATAGTCATGAAATTTTAATACAAATTAGTTAAATTAGTTATCTTCGTAACGATTATAATTTTACGCTCACTAGGTACCCATAACCCTAATTTTGATTCCTCCAAATTTTTTCAAAAATTAAATCCCAAAAACTCAAATTTATTCTACAACCAGTGGAAAAAGAAATCCCAACTTTATGAGGATTTCATAAATTCACATAATTCATTTCTACTATATCCAGACACTTTGTTTCTGAGGATTTACAATTTTAAAAGACTCAAAACCTTTAAATTCACCTTTTCAGATTTTTCGGAAAGTCATTCTACTATCAAAATTAATTTTAGTAAATTTAGGGTATTACATTATTGAACCATGAATCCTTAAGCTATTGGGAGTAGCTTATATACACAAGGGCAAGCTCTTCAAAGTGAGCTTGAATTACCTTTGTTAACTTTTAAGGCCATCGCAATTCTCAAAGTACAAAAAAAAAACATTGAATATATAAATGAAACTTATAAATCACCCTTCGGATGCACTTAAACCATACCATTAGTGGAATCTCTACCCCATAGTAAGGCAAGGGCCATCTTAGATAGGTCGCTCGAATGGTGGATTGAGTAGCCTTAGGAGTAGGCTGTGTATCTTGTGGCTGAGGTAATCGAGCTAGCTGTAAAGTAAGTTACACACTACTCAAGGCCTACACAGGTGATGGATGTGCCTGTGGCTGCGATGGTGGTGGTGATGTCTATGTAGATGGTGTGGCATTTTAAGTCAAAGACAAATGAGTGGTACCTTACCATGACCTGTGGCCCTGTGATCATCCCTAAAACCATTACATTTACCTTGACATTCTTAAAACATTCTAAACTAAGTATTTCTAAAACCACAAACCTAAATTCATTTAAATTCAATTAACATTTTGATCATACTCAAATTCAAATTATATCCAGATTTATTTCATTCCAATCAATTAACAATTTCAATTAAACTCAAATTCATGTCATTCCAATCCCAAATTCATTTCATTTCAATCCATTAACATTCTAATCATGCCTAAATTCATTTCATTCCAATCAATTAATATTTCAATCATACTCAAATTCATTTCATTCTTATTAATTAACATTCTGATCATACTCAAATTCAAATCATTCCAATTCCGAATTCATTTCATTGTAATCAATTAGCATTCTAATCATACTCAAATTCATTTTATTCTAATCCCAAATTCACTTCATTCCAATTATGCTTAAATTCATTTTATTTCAATCATACTCAAATTCATTTCATTCAAATTCTAAATTCATTTCATTCCAATCAATTAACATTCTAATCATACCCAAATTTAAATTATTCTAATTCCAAATTCATTTTATTCCAATCAATTAACATTCCAATCATACTCAAATTCAAATCACACCCAAATTCATTTCACACTCAAATTCAAATCATACCCAAATTCATTCATTTCATTAAAATTTTAATAAACATTCAATTCAAATTGGAAAATTCCAAATTACAACACCTTAAATTGTAAATCTCTAACTACAAAACCCTAAGAATTCAAATCCTCTATAGAAAATAAGACTTTTCAAACTACAAAAGCAACTTACCTCTTCTTCTTATAGGCAATGGCAATGTGAACTACAATAGTAGTGTCAACAGAAACCTAATAAATGAGTTTTAGGATGAACTGAGAAAGAGATCAGAGGAAACAAATGTAATCACGAAAGTGAGAAGGGTCTGGTCAGAGATATCATATAATTTTAGCTTAATGACAGATATTTCCATTCATAAACAAAATAAGTGAAATAGTAAATTCAGTTTAGCAATAAATCTCTATTATTCTACTAGCAAATTCATCACTAAATAGGTAGAAAAAGTTTCTTTTTCAGGTGGGAATTTGCAAAAAGACCATTTCAAAATATGTTACTAATATTGTTAGTAATTTGAATTTGAAAAGTTTGATTTGCAAAACCTTTAGTAATTTCATCACAAACTTTGACAAGCATGTGAGAAATTGTAAAAATAAATATAGCCAATTAACCTAATCTGTTATATCATGTTATAAAGCATTAGATATGTGCAAATAAATTTAATTTGTAAAATAATAATAACTATACCTAGTGTTGATTAAGAGTCCATAATAGCAAAAACTCCTAGTTAGATTTACTCATCACAAACCCTAGTAGATAAAAGGGAGAGAAACAGGTCTGAAGTCTCAATGGGATAACTATAGTTCTTATTAGGATGTGAATAGAGATTTATTTTGTTAAAACCCTTCTTTTTAGCTTGTTGTACAATTCCATAGGTTAGCCCTTCGCTTATGGTGCTTTGCTCTTCAACCCGATAAAAGAATTTCACAAAGATGCCTTGCAGCTATGGTGCTAAGCTCTGTAGCTTAATATACAAACCCATATATCACTAGGAGTTTATGGTGCTAAGGTCTTTACCTTAGTTGATAGCTTGGAAAATCGTTATATGTATGTAACACTTCATTCTCTAGTAGTTTCTATGTGTTCTCCCTTAATGGCAGAAAGAAAGACTAGAAAATCACTAATTCGCTACCCTTTAATCATTATTACTTGCCTCAATGGCTTGGTGGTGTCACTTCATGGTACGTTTGCTTGCCAATGCATGATTCATCTCAATAGTTGAGTAGTATCGCCTCTTGATTCCCCCATTCATTGATGCATGACTTGCCTCAATGATTCAGTGGCATAACCTCTCAGGATGCCCACTCATTGGCCTATGACTAGCTTTAACGACTCAATGGTGTCACCTCTTAGTATGCTAATATTTATAGAAAATCATACAAGTGGATTTCAACAAGAATATATATTCAAAGAGGTAACCATTAGAATATAAGCGTACTCATTGTCACAAGCCATCCAACACATCTGCCAGATGCTCATGAATATTTATTCACATTCCTACATTTCCCTCATTATCCACTCCTACCTGAGTGATTTCATATTCCTAAGTGCACTTGAGTACATACACCTATATTTCCATCCTTATCCACTCTTGCCTGGGTGATTCACATATTCTAAGGGTTACCAAGAAAATTTTATAATAGTTCTACTACTTCAAATCAACATGTTAAACACATTATATGGCAAGAAATTCATTAATTGTGTAAGCAATATTTATTAAAACATATATAAACCAATTAATGCATTTCCATATCTAATTAAGTAGAAAAGTACTGTCATCAATTTCAATAGTATACAGCAAGATGGAAATGCATAATTTTAGCATGGCAAACCATTTCATGAACATATACAACACATAAATATACTTTCAAAATCAGATTAATATATAGGAAAGTTCTATTATTTAAAAGGAATTACAACATCTCATATAGTAAAATTTTATTATATTTACACATGGGATTTTTAGTGAGGAAGATTGTCCACTCACCTTAGACACTTAATTTGGGTTTTTCAATAGAAGATTCAGAAATTAGCCATTGGTGTGCTTGATTCTTCCTTGGAAACTTCTCTGAAGCAAGACAATACACAATAATAAGAATATTTCAAATTTCCCACAACTAACATAGTAAGGGTTTCAAGGGAAATTCTTGGAAACTAGTTGTAGGATTGCTACAGAATAAATCGTTCTAAAATTACTCACCACCTTCCAAAGTGCAGGTGGGGAGCTTGGCCAAAGTTGGATCATCACTAGTGAGCCTATCGGAGTTGCTAATTGAACTGCACTATTAAGGGTTTTCAACATAAATATCTTGAAAAATTAGTTGTAGGATTACTATAGAATAAATCTGATGATCTAAAAATACTCACCAGAGTCTGAAGTACCAGTGATCAGCTCACCGCCAGCGAAAGCCTTACCATTAAGCTAAAAGGGCAGCTGGCTGAACTACTACAATAGGGAAGGAAAGCTGCTGGCTGTCATGAGCTACTCCAAGGAAAAAGAGAAGTAGTTGGAGAAGAAGAGAGGAAAGATGACGACGGTTTATTATAGTGGAATGACGACAACCGACGAGGAAGCTCGACCGATAAAGTACGAGCTGAAGCAGAGGTTTTGGCTAAAGAAGGAGTAAGGGACCAAGGAGGTCACTTAAGGAGGGAAAATGGTGGTCAAAGGAAGAAAGGATGAAGGTAGTGGCCGGAGACCAGACAAGGAATCTAGAAAAATTTGGAGAGCTTGTGAAGAAGAAAAGCTAGCTTGGGAAAAATATATACTGAAATAGAAATGGGGAAAATTATAGTTTAACCCTAAAAGTTTCCACCAACTTCAAATAGGCCCTCCTAAAAACTAAGAAATTACATTATGGCCCTAACAAAATTTAAGACTTTTCATTTCAGTCCTTCAGTAACATTTTCTTTTGAGATATTACAAATTCTTCCCCCCAACAAAAGAATTCATCCTCGAATTCTAAGAACATAGCCATAAGGAATGAAGGTCCATGCCACACATCACTTACACAACTAGGGGTATCCGTATATCATGAGGCATTTAGGCTCCCAAGTCATTTCTTTTTCTTCTTCTTCTTCTTCTTCCATGATGCTCCCTACGTTACCATATTGGAAAGTATCAATGGTGAAGCCATCATTCCCCACAAATTCACTAGAACTTGACTAAATGTTAGGCATAAGGGTTAAAAGTCCATCCCAAAGAGTACAATTGTGTTGACGGTGGAATTCGGTTCCGGTCAAACTCCAGCTAACCGAAAGTTCTTTTGAGACTCAAGCTATTTTCTGGGTGAAAGAGCGAGAGGAAGAGGAAGAATAGTGGGGAAGTTGAAGGCCTTTTAACATGGTTTCGCTAAATTCAGGCGGCACTGGATCCTACGCCCACGATGGAGCTTTTATTGATTAAAGAAAGAGAAATCTTACAAAGCTTTTGTTATGGCTGTTTCTGCCTCTCCTTGTATAATGGCTTCCTTTCCTATTTATAAAAGGGGAGATGGATACATATGGAATATAATAAACTGTATATCTATTATGTTAGGCATTAAATGTATTAGACTGCCTAGATTGCTGCAAAATAGCTTCTGTAGGTTACTTTCTGTGTATAGGGCCCAATGGGCTGCATTTTGCATATTGGAATTGAGAAATATTTAAAGGTGTTATCTATGGCAAGCTGCTAACTGGGCGGGGTGCTATGTGCACTGAGCTTTGTTTGGGGTCACTACTATTTTGGGCTAGGGGAGGTCGTGCGCACGCTTGGTGATGTGAGCTCATTTTGGGTGAACTGTTGGCTATGCGAGTTAGTCTCTGGCGTGTTGGGACCTTTTTCTATCCCGGGGCTTACACTTCGTGTCCTTGTGATCTGACCTTTTAGCATAGCGACTTGAGCTCTTCACCTCGCGGCCTAGCTGTCTGAGCTCATACCACAGTGACTTGACTGTCTTGACTCAGTGACCTCAGGATGTAGCGACCTGGGCCTTTACTTATTAGACTTGCTTACTAGGCTTTTGCCAGCCCATTTTGTAATACCAAAATTCACTCATAACATTAGCCCCCCAACTTGTAGTTCACTTTGCAGACTAGGAGCTAGAAACTTTGCTAGCAAAAGCTTGCATATGCTTTTTGTAGTGTTATCATCTCAAGTTTTTATTTCTTCTGTATATTGAATTTGATGGTTTCGGACCATGTAAGTTACGTCTGGGCGAGCTCGAGGTGGGACGCTTATGGTTCATCGTATTTGAACTTAGTTGGCATTCTCGTTGCCTAGGCTGGTTTGCACGTATGACTCTACCAGTAATTTTGTCACTTAGTTCTTGGGTAATCTTGTTGCTAGTGAAATGACAATCTTGTTGTGCAGTTCCATAGTAGGCTCATTGCTTGGTGACATGACAAGCTTGTTGCTCTTCACTTGTCTGGGATAACTTAAGCATCGCTCTATGGGACGACTTGTCTCATGTCGCTAAGTGGGAGAGCAAGCTTGTTGCTCAGTCTTAAGATAACTCTGCTGCACAGTGAAAAGGCAAGCTCACTGAGCGATTTCACGACAATCTTGTTGTGCGGTGGAATAAGAATCCTTGCCGGGTAGGTCATGTTCACTTTGCATCTTCATGACTTAGGTGCTCGATTGATGGGGTTCTAGACTTAATGAATGATCTTTAGTGTTGATGTTTGCCCTAGATTGGGACTTCATTAGGGGTGCTGGGATTATTGCTGTCCTATGGGGCACACCACATAATCTCATAGGCGACTTTTTTTGATGATGTCTTCTATGACATCTCTAAGTGCCCAACATTCTGAGATGGTGTGACCAACCTCATTGTGATAAGCACAGAACCTATTCGAGTCCCTATTCTTGGCAGAGGCTTTTAAAGGTTGGGGTCTTCCAAAATCTTCTTTGTCTTGCTCTGTCAAGTAAATCCTTTCTTAAGTGTCAGATAGGATGCTATAGCTTTCATGGTAACCTGGGTGTTGAGGTCGCTCGCTCTGAGCTCTCTTTGTAAGCTAGTCACTAGAGTGGTCACTCCCATTCTCATTGCTTCTCTTATTTTGAGCAGAGTTGTTTGCTTCATCCTTCTGCTGGGACTTCCTTATGCTAAAGGTTTCTTCTCACTTGATTTGTTTAGCAGCATGCTTATAGAATTCAGTAAGATCACTTACTAGGAAATTGTACAGGATTTTATACAACTTTTTATCTTTGTGGAGTCCCATTGAGATTACTGTCAGGATAGGATTTTCTACAGAACTAGCTTCGTGCCTGAATCTAGTTATGTAATCCTTTAGTGACTCACGTCTGTGCTAGAAGATTATAGCGAGGTGGCAAGGAGGCGCAAGCTGCCTCTTTAGTGCTCGATACTAATCAAGGAATCTCTTCTATCATTCTTCCCAGCTGCCAATGCTGCGAGCTGGGAGGTTTTTGAACTATGCTCGTGGCAAGCCCCCAAGCGTAGCTGGGAGGACACGACACTTGATCAAGGGATCAGATGTTTAAAGGCCCATTTGGACATTGAATGCGTTTAGGTGGTCACATGGATCGCTCTCCCCATTATATAGCGAAATTGTAGGGACCTTGAGCTTGCAAGGGAGGGGTAACGCTTCGATCTCTTTTAAGAAAGGCGAGCTCTCCTTGTAGTAAGCTTGATTGTTTTGAGCTCATGGGTGTTCCTCAAGCTATTTTGTCCGTTGGAAGAGTTCCTCCATTGTGGGGCCATTTACTTCAGACTGTTGGTCAGAAGGTCGCTGGTTCATTTTCTCCTACTCACGAGAGCAGCGACCCGAAGTGTGTCTTTGGTCAGTCTTACGTGAGCTTTCAGCTCAGTGCAAGCTTCCACGTCACTGACTATCATGATTCTCGTGTGACTGGCAAGCTTATAATTTTGTTCATTGATTCGAGGAGTGAGTGAAATTAAAGTGCCGATGTGTCTGTCTAGATGATCTTTCATCTCGGACCTCTTCACGCAGTTGCTGAAGTTATGCCGTGATCTCTTAGGTCTGCATTTGGACCAATGTTTTCATTGTCTTAGCCAACTCCTTCAATGTATGTGTGAATGTTTGTTGGAGTTGGTGGGTTGCTTGTGCTTCATCAATCTCGAGGGCAACAATAAGCTGGTGGTGAGTCGTGGGGGGCCAACAGGAGCATTTCCTGTAGTCGAAGTGTCACAACCCAATTCCCAGGTCCGTGACCGGCGTAGAAGATCGCCCGTAGGAGACCTCCTACAAGCCTAATTATACATTTTGAC
>JANHAO010017137.1:0-14093 GCA_026873985.1 Saraca asoca
GTTATGGGACCTCAAACTAGTGGATCTATGGGAGTTTCCTTAGCCTAAAGGGAGAAGAAATTTTTGAAATTCTCAGCCCTTGGCTACCCCCTTAAGCCAAGGAAACCTTTCAAATGGATGTCAAAATCACCTTTTTAAATGGTGATTTAAGAGAGGAAGTGTATATGACACAACTTGAAAGTTTTGAATCTGATAATCCTAATCAAGTGTGCAAGCTGCAAAGATCCATTTATGGTCTTAAACAAGTATCTAGGAGTTGGAATATTTGTTTCGATGAGACAGTCAAATCGTTTGGCTTTATAAAAAATGAAGACGATGCTTGTGTGTACCGTAAGGTTAAGGAAAATATCATATCATTCCTTATGTTGTATATAGATGACATACTGCTCATAGGAAATGACGTTCCTATGCTGCAAACCATTAATATATGGTTATCCAAGGCATTCTCTATGAAAGACCTTAGGAAAGCAACCTATATTCTTGATATTCGGATCTATAGAGATAGACTGAATAGATTGATAGGACTTTCTCAGGTAAGGTACATAGATAAAATACTAAAAAGATTTAGTATGGAGGAATCCAAGAGAGGAAACCTCCCTATTCTTCATGGCATTCATCTATCTAAGGACATGTGTCTAAAGATACAATCTGATAGAGAACGTATGCAAAGGATTCCATATGCTTCGGTAATTGGGTCCATAATGTATGCCATGCTATGTACAAGGCCCAATGTTTCATTTGCCTTAAGCATCACCAGTAGATATCAATCTAACCTAGGTGAGAAACATTGGATAGCAGTCAAAAACATCCTTAAGTACTTAGAAGAACTAAGGATTTGTTTTTAGTTTATAGAGGTTGTCCAGATCTGATTGTCAGTGGCTATTCAGATGCTAGCTTTCAATTAGACAGAGATAATAGTAAATCCCAATCAGGTTAGGTATTTGTACTAAATGGTGGAGCGATCAATCGGAAAAGTTCCAAGCAAGAAACAACCGCTGATTCTACAACAAAGGCCGAGTATATTGCTGCCTCAGATGTAGCAAAGGAAGCTATTTGGATCAAGAAGTTTGTCTCTAAGCTCAGAGTGGTTCCATCCATGGATTGTCCTATTACATTATTTTATGATAATAATGGAGCTGTTGCACAAGCTAAGGAACCACAGTTTCATCAGCGATCCAAACATATACTGTGGCATTACCACCTGATCAGAGAGATTATAGATTGGGGTGATGTTAGTATTAAGAGAGTACCCGCACAGGATAATATAGCTGATCTATTAACCAAGACATTGGCTCAACAGAAGTTTAAGCAACATGTATTACCATTAGGTTTACACCATATGACAAGTTAGCTTTAGGTCAAGTGGAAGATTGTAAGTCTAAGATAGGTACCCTAGAGCCAATTGGGATTGAGCTTTATTGTATCTATGACTGTACTTTTTGTATTGATTTGATAATATGTCAAGGTTGTTTATTCATCTTACATTGCATTTCTTGTTTATTGTATATTAAGATGATATCCATAGTGAAAAGTTCATTTAATCGATCCTATAAATAGTTATAGGATTGTAAGGTTGATTATTAATGATTTATAACTTCTGCACTAAAATAAAACTAGTCAAAATCTTATAAGTAGGCGTTATTAGATCTGTGGAGACTAGACGAGGTGGTACTTTTTCATTTGATGAACAGCTGACCTCATAAGTTGAGATGTAAGAGAGTTACATCTGAATACACACATAGATATAACTCAATTAGTTTGGAGAAACATAACTAACAATCATGATTTTGTCAAACCCAATTGGAGATACTATGTGAAACTGTGTCAATAGTTAATCTCCAGTGGTGATCGTATGACTAATCCTTTGACTTGAGATTGAGGGATATCTTTTGCATGAAAAGTTATACTTTGACCAAGTCAAAAGTGACTCTAGTCATGAGGAACAATAAAGACCTGAGTTAGGTATTTTTAAAAATGTAGTTAGATATTGCCTAATTAAGAGAGGATTCATTACCACTCTTTAGAGTGATATCCGGGGTCACTCAATGAATTTATTTAGCTAATTAAATCCTTGTGCGAGGTTGAATCGAGACTCAGATTGGATTTGAGTGCTCAGATTCATTCGAGTCAAATAATTCACAAGGTTAAGAAACTATGATTAGTTATAAAGGTTGACATTTATCCATACCTTTGACTAATCCGGATATGGGTAATGAAAGGATTCAATTATACATTGAGATCATCTATAGATAAGCTTATTACCATTGATGACTCCTGTCAAAATTTGGGAAGCTATAATGGCTTGCTAGAGTCCACTTATAACTTAAAGTCCATAAGTAATTAATTATTAATTAAAATTAATTAGATTAATTTTATATGCCTTTAAATAGTTTGAAGGGTATTTTAGACTTTTGTCAATATTTTGAGGGCCTATCGGGTTACACGCAGAATGGAAAACGAGTTATGGCCATAATTTGGATATATTAGATATCTAGGGACCAAACTACAATTTGCTAAAATTGCAAAGACTAAAAATAGTTTTTCATTAAAGCAAAATGACACGTCATTTTGGCTTCGGGCTACTGGCCAAACGACATGTCATTTGGTTTAGCAATTTTCTCGGCTTGGCTTGTGTTTGGACACAAGTAGAAAGAGGAAAAAAGTGTGAAATACTCGAGCTCTGCTAGGGTTTCCTTCCTTGGTCCGATTTCGGCTTTTGAAGCTGGAAACTTTGACTCTTCTCTAGTTAGCACTTGGATTAGGGTCAAGAGATTCAAAATTTGAGGCCAAATTCTGAGCGCTTTTTGGCGTGAGCATTCGATAAAAGTTGGCATGAGTGGACCAAGGTTCGATGATGTGATTCCAGCCATCACCTGTAGCAAGCTTGGCCAAAGGTTAGTTAAGCCCTCAACTTTGTATTTGTATTACAAGAACACACTAAACCAACGAGATCCAGGGTTTTGCTCGATTCATTTTTTCATAAAAATTTTTCAATTGTTGATTTCGAGACCGAGCAATTTCATCGCAAGCAACACTAGAATGACCATTGAGGTAATCCTTGACTCCTAGGGAGGAGTTTTGACAATAATATTAGCTTTCTCTTATGTTTTTATTTTGTCCTACCCTTACTTTTCTTGTCTTAATGTTTTTGTTAACTCCTGCTTGTTTGTTTTATAAAAGCCTATCTTTATCACATGAGTACCCACCTCTCGTTGAGAATTCCTCACCACGACCATGGATCTAATAGGTGATTCCTAACTCCTCCCTTTGCCAACAATAAAGCCTATAAAAAGAGAGAAAGACTAGAACGTAAAGGCCAAGGTAAAAAGCACTATAAGAAGAAGTGCTCTAATAATGAGTAGTGATTGAAAGACTAGCATGATACTGATAACAATTAGAGAAGGGAAAATTGTTATCAAGGTGATGGCAATGAGGCTTTCAGGTAGAAGAAAGGCTAAAATGAAAACACCTCTAGGCACATCATTAATTTGCATAACTATTTTGCCCTTTTCTGCTGTCACAAAATTAGCAGTCTCGGCTCTAATCCCTTCATTCTAGCCCCCTTGAACTGAGTGATGAGGTGTTGAAAAACATCTGTATGGTGCTATATAAAGTGAAAAGAATCACTAGCCTTACCCTAGCCAAACTCCCCAGTTAAACGGGGAGAAATAGAGAATGGACCTTATATTTTGAAGCCCAAACAGATGATTATAAGGGAGAAGGAGGAGGCAGCTACTAATGCCTTCAAAGAGAGAGATGTGGTTGTCCATAACTTGTTTACTGGGGATAGTGAGTTGGTCGAGCTAAAGAAAAAGGTTCAGGTTCTTGAAAAACGTTCAAACCTTTTTGGAAGCACTAATTAAGGTGAATAGCAACTGGACTCAAATGGAAGGAAAGCAAGCCACTACCAAAGGCAAGGTAAAGCTGGATACTACCAAACTTAACACCTTGAGGACTCAAGTTCAAGCCTTAGAGTATGATGCGCTGAGGAACTAGAATGATTCCAAGAATAATACCATCTACCAAATCAAGAAGGATAATCCATAGGTCCAACTAGACCTACCAAAGCTAAACAACTTTCATGAGTATTTGTTTAACACTAGCACAAATCCCTTGGAGGGGCGAATGATGAAAATGCTTCTCCTGATCTTCCTCCCAATGTTGTTGCTCCAATGATTGTAGCAGGAAATTGTAACATTGGTAGCAATTGTGATCATAAAAAGGGTAAGGGTGTTTTTAAAGTTGGCATAAATAAAGGTGAACAAGGAAGCAATGGAAATGATTATAAGCTTGATATAGCAAGCCCTAACCTAAGGACTTTGTTATGGAAGCAGTTGTTTAAAACTCAGAGCCTATTGGTAAGGTTACTACTCCAGACTCTGCTGAGGATCTTTATAAGCCCCATCTTGTTAGGGTTTCCTAAAAATATGAAATTGTTTTTATTTTCTTAGTTTTATGGGCAATGCTTGGTGATTTGTGGGCATTTTGCCTTAGATACTCAAATAATTTATGTTTATTGCATAGTTGGTAACTTTGTGCATGTTTTGTTATGGTTTTTATATGTGTCAAGTATCTTTGGGCTCTGAAGGTCAAATGTTTGTGTGTCTCTTGTTTTATGGAGATTTTCATCATTTTTTGCATATGTAATGATATGGTTCTAAGAGCCATTTGCATCGTTTTAGTTTAGAGGTGACTTCTTTAGGTTTGTGCTGGTTCGTACAACCATTGTTAGGAGGGGCAATCATCATGAGTCAAGCTTTGATATTCGTTATGGTAGCTATTGTGACTCTTCTTATTCCCCCTCATCGTTATTGTCTAAGATTGATGGGGCATTCATTTAGCAAGGTGTATATATGATTATAATAGCTTGATATTCATCTTGTAATTCCTTGAATAGTTGTGGGATAGTAATGGTGAGTGGAGGCATAACTCTATTTTACCAAGCTGAAGAGCATAGCACCACAGGTGCAAAGCCAACTTTGTAAATCTGTTCTAATAAGTTGAAAAGCAGGGCACCATGAACATGAGAACAACCTCACGGAATTGTTCTATTGGGTTGAAGAAGACGCCACTACGAGTGTGAAGGTGACCTTATGGAATTGTTAGATAGCGTTAATGTAGAGCATAATGAAATATGTTGTAAAGTGGGAAAATATAGTAAGTCAAAAGAGCTTGATTATCTACTTTTTTCATTAATGGTTGTGTACAATGGACAGACCCTTACACTTGATTAAAAATTTGGAATTCATATTGCTAACTTCTTAGGTAGTGGAATGACAATGTAGGACTTAATCGTGTGACATGGGCTTAAGTGGAAACAAAGTAGTGTTATAGGTAGGTGGCATTCCAAGTGCGTAGAATGCTTTTTCCATCAATTGTTTGGAGGAGATAAGCTCCATCAATCAAAGCTTCTTTTACATGGAAGGGTCCTTCCCAGTTGGAGCCAACTTTCCTTTTTCTACGTTATTCCTTAGCTCATCTGCCTTTCTTAGAACCAAAGCTCCAACATCGAACTTAGTCTTCCTAACCCTTCACCCATGGAATTGTGTTAATTTTGCCTTATAGGCTTGAGATCGGATATGAGTGATCTTTTTAGTTTCCTTGAAAAGTCCAATTTCACTCTCATTCGACCTTCACTTTCATGCTTATTAAAGTTATGCAAGCAATGGCTGGGTTTCCCTATTTCCATTGGGACAATAGCTTTATGTCTAAAAGGGTAACGTTAGTGGTGATCTAGGGTGTTGTTTTGTACACCTAATGGATAATGGGAAGTTCTTCTATCTATTTTCCTTTAGAGATTTTAAGACACCTTTTTTATTTCCTCTAGGATTATTCGATTTGTAATTTACACTCGCCTATTTATCTAACGCTACACTATTAAGGAAAACTTTTGTATTATGTGGAAGTTCTAATCAAAAGTGGTGAATACCACACATTAAACTGTGTTATGTTAGAGATCAAGATGTGTGGTATGCCAAATTTGAGCATGATGGATTTGTAGGTGTTCTTGGTAGTGATAGTTACCAAGGGTTCAGCCTCTACCCATTTGGAGACGAGTCAATTGAGAGGATTAAAAACTTGTTTTATCTAGGGGCAAGAGGGAACAACTCAAGGAATCTGATCCCTTAAGTGGTGAAAGGCCAGGCAAATGTGATTAGGTGAAGCTCAAAATGTGGCCCATAGTTTACTTTGAGAAAATTGAAACTTTGGGCACTTTCAGATGTATTCTCTGGCATTCCTTTTGGTGCTCAGCCAAGAGAATCCTTAGGGATTATTTTCCTTGCCAAAGTTGAGGTAGTAATGTGAACACCATGAATTCTTTCATGGAGTTTGCTCAAAACATAGTCCAACTTTTTATTGTGGAGGCATCTTAATATGGGCAAAGAGAAAGACCATCAATATAACTAGTCTTTTTTAAGGTAATAGAGGCAAACCGATGAACAAACTTAGTGATCTTTACTTTATCTTCTGGGAGTCATCTATCTTTGAGGAAAGTGACCATTGGGTTTATCCAGTAGGGTAATTGAATTATACACATGGCTTCTTCTTTTCTTTCTACACTTGATTTGGTGAGTATTTCTTGCAAAATCGATTGTCATTGACCATTGTCTAGGCATTGGCCAACTTTGACAATGTGTCAACTTTATAATTTTTTATTCTAAAGACAAGGGTGAGCTAGTGCTTCTTAAATTCTTGCAATAACACCCTTGCCTTTTGATTGTATCATTGTAGTCTTTGTACATTCATTTTGTATATTTTAACAATCTTCCCTATTAGAAGCTAGGAATCACTATGAACTTTGATTCTCTTCATCCCTTCTTCTTTGGTCAATTTCAAACTGACAATTAGGAACTCATACTCGAATTCATTGTTAGTAACCTTAAATTCAAATTTCAAGAAATATTCCAAGGTCACTTGGTAGGGTCTTCTAAGAATAATCCATACTTGACTTCCTTTGCTGTTTGAAGAACTGTCAACAAATAACATCAACACAAAAGGCCCATCATTGTTTGGGATTGCCTAGTTTAGGTGAGTTAATTTTGCCACAAAATCAAAAAGCATTTAAGATTTTATCGCCATTCTTGATTCATATTTGACCTCGTACTCACAAAGCTCGATGGATTAGCTCACTAGTTAGCCATCAAGGTCAAGCTTTTTAAGGACCTATTGTAAGTGTTAATCCATTTGAATGACCACTTTGTGGCTCCGGAAATAAGGCTTTACTTACTCCGAGGAGATCACCAGGGTGTATGCTAGCTTCTTTATTTTCTGGTATCTTAGCTCGATCCCATGTAAGACTTTATTAATGAAGTGCATAGATTGCTACTCACCCTTATCCTATCTAATAAGTACTGAGCTAAATGCTTTATGAGTCATGGCCACACAGAAATGTCTCTCCCTGGACTAGTTAAGTGAGTATTAAAGGTCTAGTTAAGTATGCTTTTAAATTAGTAAATGCCTTTTCTCATTCTTCGGTCTAATCAAAATTCTTAATATCTTTGAGAATTTTAAAAAATAGAAGGCACCAATCACCAGACCTTGACATGAATCTAGTGAGTGAAGATATTCTTCCACTAAGCCACTAAACTTCCTTAACATTTTTTATCTCTATATTTCTAAGGTTGTCGTGCCTTGGCAAGATTTCTATTAATGACTTACTGGGCCACCATGAAACCCAAGAATTTTCTTGTAGATACTCCAAATGCACACTTATTTTGGTTTGTCCTCATATTGTTCCTTCTTAGCGTGGCAAAAGTCTCCTGTAGGTCTTTTAGGTAGGAATTGTAGGTGCCAAATTTGACAAACATGTCATTTATATATACCTCCAAGTTCCTTCCAATTTGAACAGAAAACACCTTATTCATCATTCTTTGGTATGTTATCCTTGCATTCTTATGATAGAAGGACATCACCTTGTAACATTAAGTGCCTTTATCTATGGTGAAGATTGTCCTCTACTTATCCTGTTTATCCATTAAGATCTAGTTATAACCTTGAAAAGCATCTATGAAACTAACCAATTTGTACCCCCAAGGTTCGATTAACTAGTTGACTTATGCAAGGAAAGAGAAAAGAATCTTTTGAGCATGCTTTGTTGAGGTCAGTAAGTCTACACATATTCTCTATGACCTATTCGCCTTCTTTACTAAAACCATGTTGGATGGCCAAGTTGCATAGTGCACCTCCCTAATAAAACTTGTTGCAAGTAATTTGGCCACTATTTCTTCAATTGTTGTTTACTGTTTGAAACTAAAATGCCATTTTTTTTTGCTGAACTAACTTTGCTTTTGGATCAACCGCCAATTGGTGGCATGCTAACCACCTGTCTATTCTTGGCATGTTGGCTGTAATCCAGGTAAAGACCTCAATGTTTTCCTTTATCAACCCAACTAGGGCTTCCTTCATTTTGACAAGTACCTTTGATCCAAAATGGATCACCCAATTGTCATCAGGGCCAAAGATACATTTTTTTCCAACTCTTCCTTAGGTTTAGGCTTTAGCTCTTTCCATCCCTCATTTCTTAGGTCTAGACTTTCTATGACAATGGCCTTCTTGCACGCCAACACCTTAACTTGAATTCTTTGGTGTTTGTCCCTTTCTTGTGTAATTGCTATCTTAAGGCCATTGAAGTAGAAACAATGAGTTGTTTCCTAGTTCACCCAAACTTGATTGACTCCATTATTAATAGGGAATTTCATCAGTAGATATAGTGTTAATATGATAACCTTTGCCTTGTTCAGGCTTATTCGCCCTAAGATCACGGTGGAAGCAGAGTTTCCTCCTTTCACAACCAAGAAGTTAACATTAATATCATGGTAGGAATCTCTTTCGCCAATTGTTATTCTCAGAGTGATGCTTCCTTCCACTTATATTGCCTTTCTTGAAAATTTGATCAAAGTTCCTACATACAAGATAAACTGCTATTGAGAAATCTTTAAAGCCTTGAAAGTGTGCTCATAAAGGATGTCGGTGGAGCTATCTTAGTTTACCAAGATTCTTTTACAGTCTAATTATGGATTGTAGCTATTACGGCCATCAGATTGTCATGGCCTTTGATGACATACCCGCAGTCTTTATCCGATAAAGAAATTACAAGGAAGGGCTTATACTCATCTACCCATATTTTCTTGTTAACATCCATCACCTCCCGAACGGATTTCTTTTGGGTGCTTACAGTGCTACCTTTGTCTACAAACCTATTGTTAATCACTTTTACAACGCCCACGGGTACCGTTCGCTTTTTCTAGTTATACAACGACCTCATTTTTTATTTTGTCTCTATCTTAATATCTTGATTATCCCTTCTATCATGGTTTTTGTGGTCATCTTGCCTGCATTCTCTTCTTGTACCTTATCTACGATTATGTCTTTACAAAGATAAGCATTCATTTGCCCCCGCCTAATCAAATTTTCTCATGACAATGCATTATTCGATCTCATTACCATAATCTTTATGGAAATGATAATACTTAGATTTGTCTACTAGCCCAGAACATTTCCTTCACTTTGGCCACTAGACCAATCTTGCCATCATAGTGTCATAAATAATCCATACTCTAAGGGCATTTAGGGCCAAGCAATTACTGAACTGTGCCTCACTGGCAATTGCCTTCTCGAGAGTAACCTCTTGTTTTCTTTCAAGATTTAACCCTTAGTGGGGGTAGTTTTGTTTGGCTTTGTAGGTTGTTTTTTCTTTTAGTGAGCTCCACTTTTTCTATGTTTATGAACTTAACAGACGTCTACAACAACTTAGCTATCCTGGTTGCCAAACGCCGAGCAAGCAATTGACAGAAATCACAATGATAGAGCCCTATCACGATGGCATGTATAGCCACCCCATCAAGTAGCTTATTGATTTCTAATGCCATTCAATTGAATCAAGCTAAACAAAGTTTACAAACAAAACCAAGGTTTTCTTGTAAAACTTACTAGTGGCAAAGTATATGAAAAAGGCATCAAATAACTAATGAAACTAGGCAATCGACCTTGGTTCAAGGGAAGTAAACCACCTCAATGTTGCCTTCTTTAGAATTGTGGAAAATGCTCTACACATTAATGTGTCTAGCACCCCAATTAATAACACGGTGGCCTTAAAGGCTTCCAAATGGTCCTATAGGTTAGAAGTTCCATCATATTGCTCTAAGTGACTAGGGCCTTTGAAATTAGGCGACAGCATAGTGAGTATGATTTCTGGGGTAAAAGGTGGATTTCTTGTGTAGGCAAAGTTGGCGATGGCAGTAGTGGTTTTTACTAATGATAAAAGCCATGGTAAGGATCATATTGGTACTTGTAATAATGGAACTCTTTCTAGCCTGGTCATAGGGCTTTTCCAAGATAAACTCCTCATGACCAGAAGGCTACTAGCCATTTTGCCTTTCGGCTTCTCCTTCATTCACTTGTTGCCTAAGGCGTAGAACTTCCCTTCTCAAATTTCTAATCCTGGCAACAAGCACCTGACATCAGAACTCATCATCAAAGTTTCCTCCAGCCTCATTATCTATGCCTTGAGCACGATAGTGTTGCCGCTTGTGATTGTACCAATCATGGTGGGGTGGTGGTGAAAGGGTAATTGCCCTTGACTTGTCATTATAGGATGAGGTAACATGGTTTTTGTCATGGTGGGTTGAGTTGGCCACAAAGTGACTCATTGTTGCAATTTGAAGTGGGAGCACACTGGTGGGTCTGTCAAAAGTGATCAAAGATTTTTTATGGGGGTTATTGGCCAGGGGTTCTTGGGTTTAGACTCTTTAGTCAATAGTGAAAGAAAAGGCATAGATAGTGCCAATGATAAATTCCTAACCTACAAGGGTGTGCTGTGGGACTTGCACAAGAGGAAAAACACCAATGACAGTGGCCAGGAGGTCATCAAAAAATACTTTGATGCTTAAATTAGTAAAATTAGCAAAGTGTAGGCAAAGAACTGATGAAAATTAGGGTTTTTGGGAGATACCTAATGCTTTTATATATGTATGCAACTAGGGGTAAAAGAGTCCAACAAGTGAATAAAGTTGCATGGTTGGTGATTAGTACAGATTGTTAACATGACAATGAGGTATTGTCCTTTGTACATGTTTGGATACAATTTGAAAGATGAGTGTACTTCAGTTATACAATGCTGGTTTGGGTGATGGCTTTAGGCCTTTAAGGTGGTCCTCGTTTGGTGGAGAAGTTGATGAAGTTTTGACATTATCAATTATTACTGTAAATGTTCTTGAAATGCCGAATTGGAAGTAATGTAATACTATTATATAACCATATTTTAATGGCTAGAGTCTTACGCAAATTCTTAGTATGCTATATACACATGTTGCTTATTCACTTTTGAGACTAGATGAGATGACCTGAGACAATCTAAGAAAAAAAATATGTATAACATATGAGTTTTTTGAGTAGAGATTTAGAACTATGGGTGTCTAAAACTCTATTCTTCATTCTACATAGGAATTATGAAACTAATTATCTTATGAGTATTGTGAATGTTATATTTTGGAGTAATGTGTTGAAGATCCTTACATTAATTCAATATCAACAATGTGAACTTCTATGTATATTATAAATTATCTTAAAAAATGTAAAGATATGGTTTGATCATTTTATATGCGTAACTTTATCCTATTTTTAATTTATTTATATTTTTATGTCTATTTGTGATTAATAAAAAATATTTTTCTAATACTATTTCTTTACTTGTGTCTCACTTATTTAATTTTATGATGGTCTTTCATTTCTAATATTTTTAGCCAAAAACCACATATACAATTACATAAACTTAACACAATTTAAGAAGGAATTACATGTCATTTAATTGACCTCAATCTAGTGTCTTAACATAGACCATACAATGATCTAAGATATGACCTTAGTTTGGTGATAAGAGGAAATGCTACGATAAGTAATAAGCAGGTAATCGGTCAAATTAGATAGTTAAGACAATTACTTTGTAATTAAAAGATTAAAACAACAAGACAATGATAAATACAGTTTGAACTCAAAATGTTTAGTTTGGGCTAAAAAATCGATTTTACAACTTTAACATTTCATTAAGAGATAAATAACTTTTTTAAATTTTAAAAATTTATAAATTACATACTTAACTTTAAACAAGTTATTAATTATTTTTTAAAAGTTTGAAAAAATTATAAAAATATTACTTGACTATTGGTTTTAGTTTTAAACTAATAAATATTATATCTATATATATATATATATATATTACTAAGATTTTATTTCTTTCCTATATGGCACAAAGCCTAAATTGAACGTATTATTTATCTAATGGTTCTCCAAACTTCTATAAGAAAACTCTTATTTTAATGATAAACCATGATATCTAATTCATGTTTCATTTTTTATAGGTAAAGAAATTAGTCTCTCAAAGGAGAGATTCTCTTTGGGTTAAAGTTATGAGATTCATGTATAAACGTGGGAATGATATCATTCCTATTGTGAAGAGTAGAAACCCTTCTTCTAACTTGTGGAAGGGAATATGTCACTCTTGGAATTTGGTTGAAAAAAGCTTGAGATGAGGGATGATTCTAGAATTAGGTTTTGGAAGGATAATTGGGTTTTTGGAGCATGGGTCTCTTTTAGATTTGGCCTATTGTGATGTTGAAAAGGTGTCTTTGGATGCTTCTATTAATTGTTTTGCGACTCTTTTTAGTGGGTGGGATTGGAACCTTTTAAATAAGCTACTTCTTATTGAGGTGTGCAAAAGTATTAATAAGATTAGACCTCCTAATTGTAGAAGTGGGGTAAATTAGTTAATTTAGAGCTCCATTAGTGGCGAAAATTTTTCTATTAAATCAACAAAGAAGCTAATTGTTGATTCCAAAGTTGGTATTCCTTCCTCTTCTTAGAATCTAATTTGGAAATGACCCGGGCCTTAAAGAGTTCAAACTTTTTTATGGTTAGTAGGGAGGGACAAGCTTCTTACCAATTCTTAGAAAAAAAAAATCAAGCAGTTAACTTCTAATGAGGAGTGTTCTAGATGTGGGAAAGCCAGGGAATCTATCGTCCATGCCTTGAGAGATTGTTGTGGGGTTTCTAATGTGTGGATGAGATTGGTGAGTACCAAGCATTGGAAAAGATCCTTTAGCTTAAGTTTGATGGATTGGTTATGTTGGAATCTTAAAGGTGATCTGAGGAGGTTTGATGATACAAGTTCGTCTTTGGTTTTTGGCTTTACATGTTGGTTGTTGTAGTTGAATAGAAATAAACTTATGTTTGAGGATGCTTATACTAGTCCTCATGAGATTTATTTTCCTATTCTTCTCCAAGCCAGATAAATAACACATCTAAGTAAGGATAGGAATGGTAAATTCTTGATGAATATGCAAAAGACAAAAAAGCTTGTGGCTTGGTCTTCTTTGGAAGAGGGTTGGATCAAATGTAACATTGATGGTTCAATTGTTGGTGAGAATTCTATTGCTTGTAGTGGAGTTTTTAGAAATTTTATTAATCATAGTTGGCTGGGTTTATGAGTTCTTTCTATTATAAGGATGTCTTGTATTCTGAGCTGAAAGGGGTGCTAATGGATTTGGAAGAAGAAACTCTTAATGGAAGTTGATTGTCTAAAAGTTATGGATTTGATTTTCAATGGTTGGTCTTAATCATCCTCGTGCTCCCTTGGTAGCTGACATTTGAAGATTGGTGAATAAGTATTGGGATATTAAGATGACTCATGCCCTTCAAGAGACTAGCAAATAGACTGTCTTTTAAAACTCATGATCTCCCTTGCGAAGAAGTTTTAAATGATCCTATTGAGAGTTGTAAGTTGCTTCTATCTCAAGATTTATTGGGAGTTCCTTCTCCAAGATGATTTAGTTTGTAAGTCTGTTTTATTTTGTTTTGCTTCATCTGTATAGAAAAAAAAGATAAGTTTCTCACCAAAATATATATAACACACTTACTAATTTAGAATTAAAAGTAATTTGTAACTCTTTTAGAAATTAAAAATGTGGCTTGTAGATTTTAAAAGTTTAATGAAATAATTTATTATTCAATGCAACTTAAGGGCTCGTTTGGTGGTCAGGATAGGATAAGGGTGGATAGGATAAGAAGGTTGGATAAGAGTAGGATAGGATATGGGCCTG
>JANHAO010017138.1:0-14089 GCA_026873985.1 Saraca asoca
GTAAATTGGTATTTGGCTTCCAATAGAAAAAAAATCTGCAAACGGACTGGTCCACGGACTGGTTCGGTCCATGGACGGGCCGGACTGGACTAATAGTCCATGGGCTCGTGTTGATACGGGCCTAAACGGATCAGGTCCGTTTAAGCCCGGTCCGGACGGACCTTGGTCCGATCCGGTCCGGTCTGTCCATTAAACACCCCTGTCAAAAACCTGTACATGCCTAATAGCTGACAGAATCATTAATCAGTTAACTATCACAGATGATTACTTGGTCATCTTAATTCTAATTTCTTTCGATTGATCAAACTAGGTTCAAACACAAATAACAAACAAAAATGTAAAAGAAAAGCTACTGAATTAGCCTTGGAATCAGATCATCAACAGCAACATAAGCTCAATCCAGGCATATGTTACAAATATATCTTGCTCATTCTTCTATGTGCAGAGCTGGCATCGTTGGCACCACATAACCCAAAACCCCATATTCCAATCAACTTCATTCACAAATTTAAGAATAGTTATAAGGAGATAAATCATACCTTTTATGTCAGAGAAAAATTAGGAATCAGAATCTGAAAAAAAAAAAAAAAATCAAATCAGCTCTATTTCAAATTGTCATGAAAACAATAAGAATATGAATCTAAATAAAAAAGATTAAAAAAAAATCCTGACAGTAATTTTCTCACAGCAACGACGATAAGATCCCCACGAATTTAGAAGTTCAGTGACTAAGGGAGAGATTGCTCAGTGACTGAGGGAAATGGGTTTGGGGTTTGCTAAAAAAGAAAAAAAAAACTTGACAGTATCACAGCAAAGCAACGACGACAAGATCCCCAAGAAAAAGCTTGGTGACTGAGAGAAGGATTGCTCAGTGATTGAGGGAAATTGATTTGGGGTTTGCACGTGATTGAGGGAAATAGAGGATACCGGGTAGGCTTCCAAATTGTAAAGTTCCTTATTTACCATTGTGTCATTAATGAAAACAAGTTGTTCCCCATGTTTTCACTTGTTTTGGAAATAAAAACATCAAAGAACTGTTCTGATTTTCTTGTTTTTAAAACAGCAATTTTGAGAATTATTTTTAAAAACTGATTGTAAAAATTGTTATCCAAGCAAAGTCTTTTGTTTTTAAAAACATAAAGATAAAAAACTGTTTTTTAAAACAAGTAACCAAACACACCTTAGGAGTCTCCTATTATTAATTTTCCAAACCGTTAATTAATAAATAATTGGCATAAAGCAAGCCTTCAAGTTTTACTGCAAACCAGTTCCACACTCCGCTCCCACACATCGTTAAGAACTTTGAACTGCTAGAGAAACCATCTTGGATTTCTGATTTACCCCTTGCTTTTGAACAATTCAAAAGGAGTGCAGCGAAGAGTATAGCATGAAAAGGCCATGGACATTTTAAATAGCTCATTAGTATTCAGTTCGGATCAATTTTTGACGTTTTCTCCAAATCAAAAACAAATTTACATGCACAAACGAGAAAGGTTGCCAGCCAACAACTGTTCCCTAATCTTTACACGATCTATGACGCTTATATAACATCAACTTTCTATGAAGAGCAAGCAATCAAACCAGTGAACTCCGCTTCTATTTACGACGAAAAAAAATCCAGAGGCGGAGTCAACAAACAATTAAGAATCGGCAAACCTGAGCTTATATTCCAGACCAAAGCACATAAAAACAATTAAAATTATAAATAAGATCTTTCAAAAAAGAAACTTTCATCAAATTGTAGATCCAATTTCAACAACCTAATAAAAATTTGTCTCCAAAAAGACTCGTCAATAACAAGTAAACAATCACAGAAAATAAGGCTGATTCAAAAACTATGACAAACGTGCCTATTAGTTCACCATCTACTCTTCAAGCATTGTCCCTTTCTCGCTGACATAGATACCATCAAGGAACTTCCGGATATCCTTGTTCTTAACATGGCATTTCTGTCACAAAGAAATATATAAAGTTACAATCCAAGCAAGAGCAAAACTGGATAAGGCCTAGCAGCAAACCTGTTTGCCTGTGTCAGTTTTGAGTCAGCGTGTGAGAGTACCTGATTAATGAGAGCAGCAGACCGAGAAACAAGCTCAATATCGTTTCCATCCAATACCAACTCATCCTTGACCTTTTCAGATCGTACAACGGAAACACCATCAAGCATATCCACTTTCCTCACCTGAGGCATTGCATTCCAATAACATTAAACCCAATCAAAAAGGGGCAAAGAGCATATAGATTCTAAAGCAAAAGCAATACTAACGCTAATAACTTGAAAATATAATGCAACACATGCATTTGAATTCATAAACAGACGCTACTGAAAATAACAGAACTAATGGCTCTCAAACAACAAAGAGTACCAATTACTGAGTAAGTAATTGCTTCAAAATGCTTCTCAATTATGCATTTTGGCAAGTTTCATCCACTTCAATCATCAGGTATCCACATCAACGGTTGCATTTTTACTTTCACTGGGATAAGGTTTATTCTAATCGACACAAAATGACTAATAATCTCAATCACGCTTTGCCTCTATCTAAAATTACAGTCACTATGACTTTGTACATCCCAGGTACAGAGCATTCAGTAAATCATTATTACGGAAAAAAAAAGCTTGCAGCTATAACTACAGTTATACCACAATAAGCTTCACAAGTGATCAACATTTCCATCTATTTTACCATAAAAAAACCTATACTTCTTTCAATGCAGAAAAGACACTCGTGCAGTGTCAGATAACAAATGAATTTCACATCAATTAGCACAGCACAGAATATGCAGAAATCATTTGGCAGCGAAATTACCAAAAACACCAAATGAATAGAGGATAATGAAAGTACCTTCTTTTCGCCAAGGAAGTTTCGGATCTCTATGGACTTGTTAGCGTTGGTGATACTGGCATTGATGGGAAAATGAGCATACACAAACCTCATCTTGTAGCGGTAGCCCTTAGTAACCCCAGTGATGAGGTTCTCGACATGGCTAAGAGCAGTGCGAATGGCGGCGGAGGTTTTGCGAGAACCGAACCACGCATCAATCTTAAGCTTCCTCTTGCCATTCTCGTCGGTCATGAGGTGGAAATCGAGATTAAGATGCTTGAAGTCACGGACGAGCTTGCCGCGAGGCCCTTCGACCTCGATGATCTTAGCGTTAACCTTGATGCTAACGCCGTCCGGGATATCCATGGTTTCTGAGGAGAGAATGGTCTTCATTGTTGCTCTCTCTAGGTCTCCTCCTTCTTCTGCAACAGCGGCTCCGTGAGACTGAGACTGCAAAACCCTAAAGGGGGATTAATATATAGGGGTAGTTTCAGGGAAGAAAGAGATACTACGGCGCCAGTTGATGAAGAGCGGATGGATCGGGTTTTGGGCCATGATATAATTTTGGATTTCTTTTGCCAAGAATTAACTTTAATTATGCATTGGGCCTTTACCCCTTTTAGGTTTGCCGGGCCTGAACTTTAATGTAAAGGCCCATACCTCTTTGACAATTGAGAATTGCTTGAAGGCATTTGAAATTTTGAATTGATAACAAAAGAAATCTTGAGTTGATGTAATTCAATTTTTAAATTTTATTTTATCTTAATTGGTATGTTTATCTTGAATGATATATGATTTTTTAATAAAATAATTACAAGCGCAAAATTATGATTAAATTATTGAAATCCTAAAACTTCCTGTTGGATAATGATTACTGATAGAATTATCATATTTGGTGTTTCTTATTATAAAGTTACGAATTTGTAATTTCCGGACAACTTTTCCAAATGCTGTCTTGCAGTCTCTGAGATTCCCAAAAATGATTTGAAGCAAAGATAAATCTTTCAAGCAATTTATATGGATTTAAATTTAATTCTATAAATTAATTTTATAATATATGTTATTAAGTCATTAAAAAATTTATTAAAATATTTTTATTGTGAATAAAAATTTATAATTACTTTTACCTTTTTAATTACGTTAAATCCTGTTATTGACTTGACTGATAATGTTAAAAGTTACATAATGACTATGGATAAAATTTAACAAAAGTGATTAAGAAATTGACCAAATCACCAAATAAAACAGATAAATTAAACTTCATGCCATATATCGGTTGGATAACATATTTATCTTTTGTGTGTTCCGCTTTCCACTTTTACTTCTCGTTATAATTTTTTCCCCCTCATTTTTCTCAAAGCATGTGACAATTTTTTTAGGAGCATTTGATGTTTTTCAACAGAAAAAGCAGAAAAAAAAGTGAAAATTAATAAAAATAAATTTAATTATGATTTTGATCCCTCTAATATAAAAATTAATTATATTTAATTTTTTAATATAATATTTTATCTTAATTTCTTAAATATATAAATTACATCATATTTGATTTGCATGATTAATTTTAATCAAATTTAAGATATTTTTTATGACAAGTCAAATTAATGATATTGAAAATTTTCATTGATGTGTATATCTCTAAAACTCTAAGTTAATAATCATTGAAAAGAAAATTAATTAGTCATTTAATACTAATAATTTAATTAAAATATTTGTTTACGGTAGGCGAGTCATGTAATTTGTTTGTTTTCTAATATAATAATATTAATTTTACTAATTTTTCTCATAGAGTTATATTGAAAATCTATATATCAAAGATTTTTTTCTCTAAAATTAGATAAAAATTACTAATTTAAATCTAATTTAATTTAATTTATATATTAAAATAATTAAAATAAAATATTTCATTAAGGACTTACTAAATAAAAATTTGTAATTAACTCAATTAAATATAAGCAACAGAAACAGACATAATCACCACAAATGGTTTGAGGAGAAATTCTGGCATCAAAATCCCATCTTCTAATTTTGTTACACGGATAAAGCGAAGTTACCTAAAATTGGGGGAGAAAAAAAAAAACGAAGAGCATTGTGTGCGCTTGACTCTTGTCATTGTCTCCTTCCAAGGAGAAATATTCATGGATTAATTATAACACCTTTTTTTTCTTATTTATTATTATTTATATATCAATTTTATAAATCACATAAAAATTATACTTTTTGATTTTAATATTTTTTTTTAAATATTGGGAGAATAAGGATAAAAAATAAAACATAAAAATAGCAGAATTTAATAATAAATGAAGGGGATTATATATATGTTTCCTTCAAAATCTTAATATCTTCTTTATTTTTTAGGAATAATAATAATGTTTAAAAATATTATATTATTTCTTCCAAAAAATTTAAAAATTATATATGATATATAAATTATTTCTTTTATCAATTTTTTACTTATAAATTATAAATTATTTTATTGAATGTAGGAAGCATAACAAACCCGTCAATACATACCAATATGCTGAGAGGACACTTGCTTTTAGAGAACAGCAAAGTTTTTCTATATGAGGTCAATAGAAATAGCTTCAATAAATTATATACAATATTATAATTTAAAATTACGATTATAGTTATATTATAATTAATAAAATTATGAACAACTTAAAAGTATGTCTTCATTATAAAGTAAAATTACAAAAAATTATGATGATAAAATTTAACAGAATAATAATATTATAAATACGATTAAAATTTAGATCTACAATGGAATTGAGATGTACAAAATTATATGCAAATGTAACAAAAAGAAACAAAATTATAAATGTTTTATGTGTTCCTATATCATCTAATGTGTGTTTTCTTCCGATTTCTCCACCATTTTTAACAAAATGATATGCACAACATTTTCTAACTATGGTGATTATCTGCGGTGGTTTTTTTCTTTAAAATAGAATGAATTAATTAATATAAATTATTTTGTTAAATTGGAATTGCTCGAAGGAAAGATCATTCCGTGTGGTCATTCTGGTTAAGCTCCAGCCTGCTTGTATGCTGGAAATTTTGTAAGAATATATTTTAATATATGTGTTAATTTGATTAAATAGTTTATAAATTAAAATAGGTGCAATAACATCAATGATATATATGTATTAAATAGTTTATCGTTCTATTTTTAATAAAAAAACTCCTTCAAAATTAAAAATCTCTATGTTATATTTTTTATTTTTAATATATGTGTTAAATAGTTTGTCATTCTTTTTTTAATAAAAAATATTAACTATTTATACCACATCATTCACTGTTTGTCATCCCCATGTCATATTTTTTATATTTATTCTTATATCTTTTTTTAAAAAATTAAATGTTATTGCAAACTTTACATCATCTATATTCAACGTGTAATATTTTGCATTCATTTTTATTATTTTAAATATAAATTAATATTTATATCATTCTTTATATTTTTTATATTGGATTATTACTTATTTACATAAATATATTGAAATGGATTATCACATTTTTACATAACAAAAAATATTATAATAACTTACCCTTTTTAATTGATAATTACTGATTAGTTAAAATAAAATTTTGAAACATAAACAAATAAATAAAATATCGCAATATTCAAATTTCCATTATATTTTAAATAAACAGATAATTAATGAAGAGCTATAAAATGAATATATGAAATAACATAAAAAAATAAATAAGTTGTATTATCTTTTAATTTTTTAATGATAAATATTAAAAATAGTTAATATTTGAAGGAGTTAAATATTAGTTCATATGCAAGAGTGACTATATTTTTTTCCTTAATCAGATTCACATGCTTTAATTTCATTTACAAACTGCACTAAAAATAAACTTTACTATAAAAAGACAAGTTTCCAATGGTATAACTCTTAAAAGGACATTTTTGTTAATAAATATTTAATATTAACGTCATCCGTATTCATTAATTTTAAGAGGGATAAAGGTTAAAAATGAAAAATAAGAAAAAGAGAGTGTATTTAGTGCAAACTTCACAGGAGATGAAAGTAATTTAACTTATTGACTATTATTCACAACAATCTACAATATTTTATTGTAAAATAATTATTAAAATTACATTTTAAATTCATCCTTAAGATAATCTTTAAAGTGAAATAATCTAACTTTTAAATTGATAAAAAAAAAAAAAGGAAGAATATCCCATCATAACATCATAAACGCGAGCGGCACAACGTATCAAAGAGGAGAAAATAGAGTGTGGAGGCTGACACATCTCCTGGTCCCCAGGTGTATGCATCTGTAAACATCCTCTGCGTGTGCTGTTTTCCAAAACTTCCAAGCATTTATTTACTTCTGCCCTCTTTTTTCTGCATCTGGGATTCTCTCCCAAGTCACTTAATTTAACCTTCACTCGCAAACCCAGATTACTAAAAAAAAAATCCATTCTTTTCCTTTCTCTCTTTAACACATTCAGCCCTCTTTGCTTTTGTGGGAAGAGAAAAAGACAGCAAACTTGACCTCATTTTGTAGGACTTTGGTGGTCTTTCTTTTTTTCCTTAGGACACAGATAGATAGATAAAAGGATGACAGAGAGAGGGAGAGAGAAAGAGGGAATGGGAATTATGAAAGAATGGTTCAGGTGGTCACAGCCTGTATTGAGTATGTTATTGGTACAAGTCTTTGCTACTGGTACGCAATTGTTATCAAGGATCATATTGGTTCAAGGTACTTTCATATTTGCACTCATTGCTTATCGCCATCTTGTTGCTGCTCTTTGTGTTGCCCCCTTTGCGTTCTACCTTGAAAGGTACCATCTTTTTCTTCTTTTGTTTCCCTTTTTACTATATAGTTTTAATCCTTCTTCTCGATTCTCTTAGAGTTTGAATTCAATATATGTATATGGTGTAATTGCAGAGATAGAGCAAAGAAATTGAGTTGGTCAGTTTGGTTCTGGCTCTTCCTTAATGCTTTGGTGGGGTAAGAAGGTTTTGGTTTTTCCTTTTTAAACAGGCAAAAAAATAGAAATTTTTATGAATTTAGATTATCAAGTTCTGGGTTTGATTGCTAAGTGTAGAAGTTTTCAAAATCTTAACTTTGAAACTAAGATGCCCCTATTTAAAATAACTATGAATCTATAACTTGATATGATTCATAACTGGAATTCTGTATGGGTTTGTTTGAAAGTTTCTCGTTTAATCCAATCTTCTGAAGGGAAAACTTTCTAGTTCTGTTATAATTCTAAGTACTATTATTCTTTGTTATATTTTAATAAATCAGATATTTTAATTTTTATTGAAATGATTTAAGATTTTTTTAATTTATTAAAATATAATAAAAATAGTATTTAAATTTTAAGAATGATTATAATTTTTTTTCTTGTTGATTGATGTTATTTAATATTAAAATATTAGTAAAGTGGTAATAAATGATGCATACCGAGTGAAATTTCAGTATTTTTTATTGGAATCATAACATAATTTTATATTTTTAATAAAAATATATTTAAAGTTGGTAAAAAATTTATGAGATCAAATTGTAATTTATTTTATTTTCTTTTATATATATATTTATTTTTTAAAATTCTAACGGTTATACCTGTAAATACACCCATATCTATGGATACAAATCCATATTTAAACCCACTATAGTATTTATAGATAGGAATAGGATATAAATAATTTTTTTTTTAACGAATATGAATATAAATATTATCATAGAACTCGACCCATTTTCAACCTTGATCATGGTCCATGGTTCACTTTCTCTCACCTTTTTATATAACAATAATTAAGGCCTGTGAATGTGGTGTCCATTTTGGAGGGTAATTTTTAATTATCAGCAATTCTAAACACATATAAACAATGTGTGAGAAACAAAGTCTAAAACCCTGTCTGACTTGTCAATCCGATGAGATGGCAACCCAACATGCATTCATTACTGCCTTTGTGGTACATTAGGCAGCCCCTAAACACAAATTAGACTATAAATCTGATATGATTTTTATATATGGTGATTACTCAAATGGTATTATCATCAGGGCCCACACAGTATGGTGGTGATGATGTTTTGGTGTGGTGTGATTGGCTGTGTTGTGAAGAAAGTAGGCATTTTGATCTTGGTAATGATGGAAATTAAGTGTACGATAGTCTTCAAATCATGTTGTTCTATAGTGGCTCTGTTGGGTTTCAGCTGCTTTCATATTTTATTTTCTCTTCCTTTTTATTTTTTATTTTGTAGCTAGGTTGATGGAATTTCACTTGAATTTGCGTCCAAAATCATCTTTTTCCAAACTTTTTTTTATGAAATCTGTTCCATTTAATTTGCTGCTGACAATGACCATTACCAAGCAAAACGATAAAAGTATTAGATATTTTTGGAGGAAAAAAAAAACTATGTAATCGAATGGCCGTTGGTTACTTATATATTATTTTTTCATGCAGTCCTCTTGTTCCAACAAGTTATAATGTTTGAAGTTGAAGAAAACAATTTCTATAACTCCCTTAAAATAAAATTCCTGGCTTCGCCATTGCCTACCGTATCAAATACTGCTGCTGACTCACTGCACTAGTTTTCTCTATAATTTGAATGATTTGATGCTATATTTCTAAGGGATTGATGATAAACTCATTAGTGATACTAAACGATCTATGTATTTTATGTGTTGTCTTTACACTTTTACAGATAATATTTCATAATTTTCATTTGGATGTTTATCAGATAAATCTGTCTTTTTATTTGTTTTACTTGGATTTGATGCTGTCCTACTTTTCTGATTCCTTAACGTTATTATGGCTCAAAATTGCAGGATAATATTGGCTATGGGATTATTCTACTATGGTCTGCGAGACACCTCAGCTACTTACTCTGTCAACTTTCTAAACATGATTCCTATATTCACCTTCTTTCTCTCTATCATATGCAGGCAAGGAATCTAAATTATAGACAGACCAAGTTCTGTTAAACATGTTCTTCATCCATAGCAATATAGCATAGTTTAATTGAACAGCATATGTCAATGAACTATTACAGAATGGAGAAACTGGAGTTTCAATCATGGGCAGGAAAAGCCAAGACATTGGGGGCAATTTTGTGTGTTGGGGGTGCATTGACAACTGGTCTTTACAAAGGAAAGGAATTCTACATTGGCCATCACATTCATAAGGCATCAACGGTTGTGGATGCATCCAAAACTCACATGGTTCGCGGCACTCTCTTTCTGGTTGGAAGCTGCTTTTCATATTCAGCTTGGTTCATTGTGCAAGTATGTCTATCTTCCATTCATTCATTTTTCTGTAGGAAACACTACTTGCACTTCCTACCAAACACAACCTTCTTCGTAACTTCACATCTGATATAATTTAAGTAAAATTAATCTCATTACTCTACAACAAAGAGAAATGCTAAATACAAATAATTACGTCGCATAAATGATACACAACTATTATGAACTGTTAAATTATTTTGTGAGCTTTGATATGGTTAAAAAGAAATATGCAAGCATTATGAGAAATTGTTATATGTACTTAACTTTACTCTAAAATAAAAAGTAGAACTAATTTAACTCAGAATGTATCATATATATAAGTGTCAAGGGTTGTGAATAATAGAAAGTGCAAATAATATCGAAAATTTTATTATATTCTTGGAGTAAGAGAATTTTCTTATTAAGGCAGAAAAAGAATGACACATACTTGAGTAAATTCCATTTGTGTGGGATGTACGTGATTGTAGATGCATGCGCATCTCTCTACTTTTAGAATAAGATAGAATGTGTGAAGAAGCAATAGTCTTTTCCTACTAGGGTTCTAAGGGTAGTGAATAGTGATAGCCAGTTTAGTGCCTGTCGTTGTAGACATTGGCATGAGAAGCTCATTTATGATTTACTGGCCTCATATGTACAAGGCAAGGTTCTCTTCAGCTTTTGACTTCCTTCTCAGATTTCTACGTGTTCAATTTAAACAGGTTAAGATGCTTAAAGCATTGCCATTGAAATATTGGGCAACAATGTTGACATGCATCATAGCATCAGTGCAAGCAACAGTAACAGGCTTATGCTTAGATAGAAGTGCAGCCTCATGGAGGTTAAGCTGGAATCTGCAACTTGTTACCATAGTATACTCGGTACGATTGCTTAATATTTAGCTCCTAAATTTATCCATAACGTAAACAGTAATTAACTATGGCATAAATTATGTTTTTTCAAGGCCTTAGCTGCATATTCACCGTTATTTTTGTGGGATATTAATGGGAAATAGCTTTGTGCAACCTTTTGCGGACCTCAATTTTGTTGTCAATGTTTGGCCAAGTTGTTTGGCTTGCATATTAAGTACTAAATGACGACATTGCACAATAATTTTGCCAGTCAACTTTTTAAGCTAAGAATAGGACCTCTTTGTATAGGGTGCATTGGCTACAGCTGCTACATTCTGCTTAATAAGCTGGGCGATTTCAGTTAAAGGGCCAACTTATCCCCCAATGTTCAATCCAATGGCTCTGATCTTTGTGGCACTATCAGAAGCAATCTTACTGGGTGCACCAATCAAAGTCGGAACGTATGTGACATTTTTTTTTTTTTTGCTTTCATACTTCTTATCGTTATGATTTATGAACAGTCTTCAATTCTTTAATAATTCTTTCCTCAGAGAAAGTCAAAAATGCTGAAATGAAAATGGGCTTGCAGATTGTTGGGCATGGTTTTGATCATAGTTGGGTTGTACTGTTTCTTGTGGGGTAAAAGAAAAGAGACAACAAGCTTACCTCAGCCGAATGTAGCAGCTGGCGAAGTATCAACAAGCATGACGGCTGACTCTACTGGTGTGCAATCAACAGCAATAGTAGCGCCAAGTTTTTCCCCTCGTAATATAGTTCTTGAAGTTGAAAAGTTGACAGAAACACAGAAAAAACCATGAAGGCAGGGCTGGTTTTTTTTTTTTGGTCAGGTTCCCTGCCTTGAAAGTTGAGATTAAATTCATGGTGAAAAGGTATTTTATTACTGTTGATTCTCATATAAATTGTGGAGGTAAAATATGATGGGGCTAGATGGGATAATTAACCTTCGAATGGTAATGTAAATTTCCATAAGCATTCTCCTTGCCAAGATCTCTTGTTTTTGAAAAATTTGCAACTTTTGTATTCCAACAAAATGATGTAACTCTGCACTTCCTGTAATAAGTATATAAAAGTTGCAATTCCATCAAGCAAAGTTACATCATAAAAAAAACTCAAAATTTGTAACTTTTTATATAAAAAGAGTGAAAATTTATAGGGTTGTAAGTGGCACACAAGTAAGATTATTTCTTTCTCGTGCATGGGAGAAAATCCCTTGAAAAATATATGGAGTCAGAGATTTGCTGCTTGTTTGGCCAAATTAAGAGCAATGATAACACGAGTTGATTAAGTTACAAATGTGCAGGACTCTGCATGAAGGTAAGAGTTTAGTCTTGTTTACAAAGGCTGGTCAAATGCTTCTCCAATTGTTTCATGAAGACCAATTCCTGCTTTTCATCCTAGTCAAAAACTCCAACGATGAGAATCATTACAAGAATTGATTCTCATATTTAAAAGGGTTGGCAGAGAGTACTTAACTAACATAAACATCCTGCAAAAACCCCACGCATTGTGTAGCAGCCATGATTCATTTGCTTCAGTGAAGGCAGAGAGCAGATGTACATGAAACTTTTGTGAAGCTTTTTAAGTGGCACCAAATTGCATAAATTGAACTCAAAGAACTCGGAAGGCCAAAAAATAATAATAATAAGCTAAAAAAAGGGAAAATAAAACTCAAAGGACTTGGCAAAAACAAAAAGCAAACAACCAATGAGCCAATTTATTATATTGTTCATTGTGAAGGTGACATTCAGATCCAATGGGGAGCTCAGCATTATGCAGTAATGGTCTAATGGGCCATTCCTTGGTTGGAGGTTCATGAAAAGGGGATATATTATCCCCTATTTAATTGCGCCAAAGGAAACATTATCTCCTATTAATATTGTTTTTGGAAAAAAAAAAAAAAAACCTTAAGTGATTTCTTAATGGCCTTAATATCAATAGTTTATTTATTGTTTAATTTAATTTTTTAATTTCATTCTTTCATAGATTCAATTTTTTTTTTTTTTATAAATGTAACCATTGGAGTCATCTGAATTTTGTTCAGTTGACATAATTACAAACATGAAGCTTCTTTGACATGACATTGTTCTTGTCTACATAGATGCTTTAATTATTAGAACATGTTTCTCATTGGACCGATATTGTTTTGGCTAAGATAAGAATGTATCTTTATGTCAAAGGAAGGCTTCATGTCGACAAAAACGGTACCATCGAAATCAAATCAACAATATAGATGATTTTGACATTAAAAAAAAATTAAATATTTGAGGAAGAAAATTAAAAGGCTTAATATAAATAATGATTTACAAAATTCTAGAACTGATCAGTCGGAAAGGTGGTAAATGATGAGAAAATGACTTTTAATAAGAATAAAGTTAGGTGTATTTGATAAAAGTGATCTGTTGAACATATTCTAATGTCCAAGTTAATTTTAGAAGTAAGGTTTCAATATCAATAGTAAAAATAAATTGCATAAGAGAGATATTTACGGTATATATAAATGTCAAACACATCATTTGCCATGTTTCTGGATAAGTAAAGAGCATCCACATATTTATTACTTATTATTGATATAAGCAAGATTCTTATCTTGCAATTGATGGCATAATCATGCCATTTGTACATTTCTTAAACGTATGAACTTACATGAGGCGATAAAGAGATTGTCTCATAATGGGCTTAGTGGCCAAGTTAAGACCTAGGTCGAAACTTGAAAATATTATCATTCGACCATGACTTTACAGCACTTCACACTAATGATCCATGTGTTTAATTTTGCAAAAACTTGTATTTTACTTGTATCCTCTACTTGGATAAGCAGAAAAAGGGTGGAAAAGAAAGGAAAAGGTAGTTATGCATAAGTACCAAGACATTTTCCCTTGCTTTGTTGAGACAGAAAATGAGAGTGGAAAGGAAAATGAGCTGAAAAGAAGACATAGGGCTCACAAGAATATTTTCCACTTAAAAGTGTGGGGAAATGAGAGGAAAACACTCACCCACAGCTCCCACCTTGCTCGATACTTGTTCCTCCATCGTCCTCTGCATTTCCTCTGGCTGCATCTGATGAGTTTGCTTCAATCAAGAGGGCCGAAAATTTTGAAATTTTTTCCATGGGAAAATAGCCTTGGCCGAACCAAACTCCCCAAAGATCCCATTGTTAGAGG
>JANHAO010017139.1:0-14104 GCA_026873985.1 Saraca asoca
AAATGGATCCATTCAACTCAGATATCACAATAAAACCAAGAGGAAAGGAAGAGAAATAACTCACAAATTGAATGTAATGACAAACCAAAATCTCAGCATTAACTTCAAGTAACATCCCTTGGTTTGGTTACAAGCTTAGCCCTCCATAAGGCTGGAAAATATAGAAAAGAGGGAGAGCAAAATCTTGCTCTACCCTCATGAAAATACACAGCAAAAACAAAGAAAAACTAACCTAAAAACACAGCAAAAAGTTCTAGACAGAATGGCTTTCCCCGGGTAGAAGTAGAAGGCTGAGTGGGAATAGGTGAGTAGGCAATAAATATGTAGCTGTTACTGCTCTGCCTCACTTCTACAGAACACTTCCTTTTCTTTTTCTTCATATTTTTAGGTCTCCAGCTGGCTGCTTAATTTCTGGAGCAAAGGGTACTCTAATGGGCTTTGGATCCAAGTCAATTTCGGGCTTTAAAAACTATTCTGCATCAGCCCAATTTCAGCAGATCTACCTCCAAGTTGTAGCCAATATTTGATACCTGTATTGACATTTTCAGCTCAGGAAGTCTTCATGAAAGTTGTGGAATTATGTCTTAGCTTCCATTTGGGCTTAATTTCAACTTAATTGGACCTTCCTAGCTCGAGATATTATCTTCTGAATGCATGAAGGTCGGCCACCTGAGAGACAGTATTCTGGTTGTAATTTCATCTCTAAATTCAGGTAACCAAATGATGGATTCAGCTCTTGCAGTATTCATGATATTTGTATAGCTATCTCTTAGATTTCCTACAAGATAAGAATCACATAAATTGGACAAGTATAGCTTAAGTTATGAAAAAATTACAGAAACTGCTCCAAAATGGCCGAAAATGCGGAAAATTGCAAAATGTTGCCAATTGACACTAAATCCCAAATACATCTTAACTCAGTTGGAATTAATTCATTTAAACTCTTAAAATTCTAAGCATGAGGACAAATAGATGTGTCAAATATTATGTTATCAGCAAGCTTCTGGTTAGGAAAGGCTTCGTCCTGATGAGCTTGAGCCCATATGCTGGGGCTACCGCTAGTCCACGACCTCGAGCTCATTCAGCCAGCAAGCTCGGATCCTTAATGAGTTAAGGTCCTTTGTGTTGAGACCTTGCGGTCTAGCGAGCTCATCCCTTTGTCAGACTCGGCTCCTTTTAGGCTTGTGTCAGCCCACTTCATAGTGCCAAATTCTACTAATAGCTTTTATTCGATGTTGAGCCGAGATTAATTTTCCTAATGGAGTCCATTCAGGAGGTATGCTATCAAAATACAATTGAACATGGGTGGTTCCTATAAATTTTTTGTAATATGCACTAGAAACACAATATCTTATTTTCCTTCCAAATTTTTTGATTTGTTGAGGGTCTAAGATGAAGATTTGACAAAGATGACCATAATCGAGTAATGTTTGGGGGGGTTAAAATCAAGGATTGATCATTTTGAGTAACGTAAATATTTTTGAAAACATCTAGGTCTATATTGACTTGTGGGAAGCAATACATAAGCTCACAAAGACATATAGGATCCTTAGGATCTATTTCTTGACATTTGGGACTTAGTTTTGAACAAGGGATCAATTCTGATTTAGGAAAATATTCATAATCCCAAGAAATAGTCGTTCCAGGAAAAGGAGTTTTTGAAATTGAGGATAAGAATTCAAATATAAACTTTTATTTTTCTTAAGCAGATGATCGAGCTTTTGAATAGATGTTTTCTTTAAGTTCTTGAGGAAAATCTTTTGGAAATATTGAATATGATAAAGAAGACATAATTTTTAATTTAGATGGGTCTGGAAAATAACCTTAGTTTGATGAGGATGCTTTGTGACTCATTTTGATCCTTGAAGAAATTCTCTTGTAAGGAAATCTGGAAGAGAATTTTTGTGATCTTCAATAAATTCTATATCAAAATCAAAACAAGAAAGTATAGCTTGCCATTTAGCAAATATTTGTTTTGAAACTAAATTTTTAACATTCTTTTGTAAAACATCTTTAGCAGCTTTACAATCTATTCATAATAAAAAATTTTGCTAACCAAATCATTTTGAAATTTTGTAATACATACTATAGATAAAATTTCTTTTTTGATAGTAGAATATTTTTGTTGAGATTCGATCCAACATCCTGAGTGATATCTAACTACTTGTTCTTTGGAAGATTCTAATTTTTGTTTAAGAATTTCTTCATACCCTATTTCTTAGGCATCTGTTTGTACAATCATAAAAGCTTGAGGATTTAGTATACTTAGATAGGAAAACTGATAGACTATTGATTTTAATCTCTTAACAGTTTCTATCATCTCTTGATTCCAAGCATCAGGGTCTTTTCTAAGTCTTCTGAAGAGTGGTTTTGTAATATGACTAAAGTTAGGAATAAAGCTTGAAACATAATTTAGACATCCTAAAAATCTTTGAAGTTGTTTTTTATCCTTTATTTCATCTGGAAATTTATCAGTGAATTCTATTGCTTTACTAATCGGAGTTATAGTTCCTTGATATATATCATGTCTTAAAAATCTTACTTTTGTTTGAAATAATTTCATTTTCCTTTGAGATACATTAATAATTTTGAAAAATATTTGCAAATGCTTAAAATGTTATTCTATGGAATTTGAAAATATTAATACATCATCAATGTAGACTATTGAAAATTGAGTATGAGGCTTTAAAATATCATTTATCATATTTTGAAATTTAGATAGAGCATTTGTTAATCCAAAGGGCATTATATTCCATTCATAATGTCCAAAAAATGTTGTGAAAAACAATTTTATATCTATCTTCTTCTTTGATTTAAACCTGCCGGAATCTTAATTTCATATCAAATTTTGAAAATATTGTTGTACTATGTAATCTTTCTAATAAATCATTTTTACTAGGAATGGGATACCTAATTCATTGAAGAACTTTGTTGAGAGGTTTATAATTAATTACTAGTCTAGGGTCTCTTCTTTCTATTTCAGTTTGATTTTGAACATAAAAGGTTGAACAATTCCAAGGAGATTTACTTAGTCTTATTAATTTTTTGTCTAACAAATCTTGAATTTCTTTTTTGCAATAATTCAATAATTCTTCTTCCACTTGAATTGGTCTTACTTTTGTAGGAATATTTCTTTCATCAAAATCTTTTTCATATGGTAGAGAAATCATATGTTGTTTTCTTTCTTAAAAAGCATTTGGTATTTTTGCACATACTTCTTTTTCAAACAGATTTTTTATTTCTTCGATTTTTTGTTGAATTTGAGGATTTTTTTAATTTTTGTTCTACTCTCATATAATAGATTTCATTTTGAGGATCATAAATAAATTTTTCTTTTCTTTTGAGCATATTTATTGACTTTATTTCTTTTTCTTGAATAATATTAACGTCTTTGGAAATAGGAGGTAATGTAAATTTAAAGCATATTTTATTAAATCTTAAAAGATAAATTCCTTCTAGAGTTACTTTAAAGGGATAAATTTGAATTAAAAATGGAGTTCCTAATATTATTGATTCATTCATGTTTTTGACTAAAACAAAAGTATTTCTAAAGCAAATTCCTTGATTTCAAATATGAGTATCTTCTAACTTATAATTAATTTGCATATTAATACCACTAGTATTTTTTAATGATTCTTTAGTTTTCTTGTAATATTTTATAGGTATTAATCCTTCTTGAATATAGTTTAAATCTGCTTCGGAATCTACTAAAGCATGAAATTTTTTATGAAATTTATTATTGACTACTAAATTTATTTCACATATCCATTTATGAAGTTGAATTCTTTGAAGTGCATTCACATAATATGTTTCTTCTTTGTCATTTTCTTGATGGATTTCTATTTTTTGATTTTGATCATCCTGTTCTTCTATTATTATTGCTTTTCCTTTTGTATTTTCTAATGATAATTTTAAAAGTTCTAATTTAATTGCTGAATTTTCTTCCTTTATTTCTTTTATTTCCTTTTTAATATTACTAATTTCTGCCTATAGATCTTGAATAGTAACTTTATTATTAGGATTTTTAATTCTATTAAAAATTTCTTGGAGATTATATGGTTTTATTTTTTCTTTGTTTTCCTTTTGATCAATTATTTCTTTAAGTTTTAATAGGTATTCTTGTTTAATTTCTTCATCTATAATTTTTTCTATTATGTCTATTAATGGTCTTAGGTCTTTTTATAAAACATTAATATTTGGTATAGAGTTTGTATTTTTTGAAGTGTGAATATTATTTCTTTTTGTAGTTTTTTCTTTTTTAAACATGATGGATGATGAAATTTTTGAAAGTTTTCCTAATATTGAATCTTCTACGTAACACTTTTCTCTTGTAATCACTTCTTGTATTGTGGCTGCATTTTTTTAATCACTTTCCTTGGATTGTTTGTTATTGATTAGTCTAGTATTAATGATTTTATTGAATTTTGAAGGAAGACTACTTATGTATGTACTAGATTTATCCTCTTCCATTTGCATGCAAAGTTGTACATGTCTTAAGGCTTCTTTAAGATGGTTTTTTGACTTTTCAACTTCTTTATTTCTTGTTTTGTCTTCTTGCTTAGGAAGTTGGCTACTTACCTTTTGCATTGAATTTTGGAGTAGACTTAATGGTTTGTTAGAAAGTTTAGGCTTATTATATAACTCTCTCGATATTAGACTAGGAAAGCTTGAAGGATTTTGATTGGTTGTTAGCTCTTGGTGAAGAGTGAGGGATTTATTGCTTTGATTTGTATTTTCTTGTGTATTTGTAGTTGGTTGCTTGTGACTTACGTGAGGCTCAAGCTCATTTTTGTCATCTTTAACTTTATTAAATATTCTACTTTTGAATTTTTATTTGGTTCTATTTCTTTTAACTTCTAATGCATATACTTAAAGATTTTGAAAAAAGGAATTCTAATATCTTTTTGAGTTATCAAACATGGTTTACATATTAGTTGTTCTATTTTTTTTGTTGTTTTCAATGTTTCGGGATTATGATTTGAACTATTTTCTTCATTATCTAATGGGGTGGATATTGTATGAAGGATTTGATTTGAAAAGCTTACTGCATAGTTTTGATCTTTTAGCTGAGTGTTGAAAGGATCTTTTTATATCTCTATTATTTTCATTTTTAGTTTTTAGCTTAAGAGACCAAATTTTGATTTTTTCTTCTTTTTGTAAACTTGACTTCTTACTAATTTGTATGCAAGGTTTTTCTTCCTTGGTTTCTTGTCTTGAAACTTCTTCAGCCCTTATCTTTTATTTTATTTTTTCTTTTTTGACAAATAGATATTCAATATTATTTTCTTGATAGAAGTCTTCTAGCCAATTAAAGAAAAATATATATTTTTATTATTTTTCTATAGTTTCTAAATACCTATCTCTTAATATTTCTCTAAATCTTAATGGAAAATTTGAGATATACCAATTTCTTTTTTCTATGTTTTCTCGAGAGAAATAATGGTTTTGAAGTATTTCATGATTTATCACAAGATCTCTTTTTAACATTTTGAGTTGATTTTGAGTTTTTGTAGATGTGGATGATGTGGGTTTCTCCTAAAGGTTTTGAAATCAAATTTTCATCTATGTTTGAAATAACTATTTCTTGACTAGAGGTTGATGATATTAGTTCCTTATATCTGGAGGATAGTTTTCTAATTAAGTGTGCTATTGTTATTGTAGAGGTGTCTTCAAATACTATAGTTTTGGTTTACTCACTTAGGGTTTTTTCTAGATCTGGCTGTACAAGACCATGCTAAGCTACGGGACCACCCAACACGATGGGACCACCTAAACACGCCCTTTTGGCTTTAACAAATGGTTGACCAATATGGCTCTTAAAGCTCACAAATGCAACGTATTGACGTTGACCAATGCACAATTGGTATATAGGAAAAATAATCTCAAGTTTTTGACCTCAACTACAGTATCCTCGACATACTCCCGCTACTCTACGATAACTCTGGTGCACCTAATCAGGCACCTAGCTCCACCCCACTTCGTATCAGAGCCTTGTGAGGGGAGAGATAGATGCCTTATTAGGTGGCCGCCAGAGTTACTGTAGATTATCAAAGATTACTATGGTAGAGGTCAAAACTTAGGATTATTTCTTAGACACTGTTAGCATCTAGGATTTGTGCTGGTTAGCATCAAGGAGCTACATTGGTGAGCCTTAGGAGCCACGTTGGTCAACCATTTGTGAAGCCAAGAGGACGTGTGTTAGGTGGTCTCGTGGTGTTAGGTGGTCCTGTAGTTAGATGCAACTATTAGAAGTCACCTTTAGGAAAGAAACCCTAAGTGAGTAAACTAAAACCATAATAATTGAAGATAATTTAGTAGTAACAATGGCACACTTAATTAGAAAACTATCCTCCAAAAATAAGGAACCAATATCTTTTGATTTAAAGTCTAGCCCAGAGCAGGATAATCAAAACATAATAAATTGTCAAAAAATAGATAAACTACTAGGAAAACTTCAAAAAATAAATACCCTAGAATCTCAAAATAAAGAAAATTATGTTTCAACACAAAATCTAATATATCCTAAAAGGAAAAATCAATTCAAAATGTTAAAAAGAAACTTTAAGATAAATCATGAAATATTAGAAGTTCATTATTTTTCTTCAAAAAATCAAGCAAAAAGAAGTTGGTATAGTTCAAAATTTCCTTTAAGATTTAGAGAAATATTAAGAGATCAATATTTAGAAACTATAGAAAAAGAACAAAAATATATATTTTTCTTCAATTGGCTAGAAGACTTTTGTCAAGAAAATAATATTGAATATCCATTTGTCAAAATTAATTAAAAAAAAAGGGCTAAAGTTTCAAACAAGAAACCAAAGAAGAAAAACCTTACATACAAATTAGTAAGGAGTCAAGTTTACAAAGAAAAAAAACATCAAAATTATGACACCTAAGCTAGAAGGTAAAAAGGAAAATAATGAATATAAAAAAGATTTTGTCAACATTCAACTAAAAGATCAAAACCAGGTAGTAAATTTTTCCTATCAGCGTCCTTTAGGAAAAGAAAAATTAGATCAAGAAGAAATAACTCAAAATAATATTAAATAAATAAAAAATATTAAATATCAAAATAATTATTCAAATCAAATCCTTCATACAATATTCACTCCATTAGATAATATAGAAAATAGTTCAAATCATGTATCACTCCAAAATTTAGAAACATTGAAAATAAGAGAAAAATTAGAACAACCAATATGTAAACCGTTTTTGATAACTCAGAGATAGTAGAATCCCTCTTTTCAAAATCTCTAAGAATATACATCAAAAGTTGCAAGAAATAGAACGAAATAAAAACTCAAAAGTAGAATACTTAATAAACTCAAAAGATAACAAAAATGCAAAGAATAGTAAAAATGAGCTTGAGCCTCACACAAAGCACAACAAACCGGTTGCAAAAACACTAGAAAACACAAAACAGAGTAATAACTTTCTCAATCCTCACCAAGAGCCAACAACCAATCAAAATCCTCTAAGCTTTACTAGTCTAATACCTAAAGAACTACATAATAAGCCTAAACTTTCTAACAAATTATAAGCTTAGTTGGTCAAGATTCAATACAAAAGATAAGCAGGCAACTTCCTAAACAAGAAGACAAAATAAGAAACAAAGAAGTTGAAAAGTCAAAAAGAAAAATTAAAGAAGCCTTAAGACATGTACAACTTTGTATGCAAATGGAAGAGGATAAAACTGGTACATGTATAAGTAGTCTTCCTTCAAAATTCAATAAAATTATTAATACTAAACTAACAAATAATAAACAATCAAAAGAAATTGATAAAAAATATACAACCACAATAGAAGAAGTATCAAAAGACACAAAAGTAGGAAAACTTTCAAAAACTTCACCATCCATCATGTCTAAGGATGAGAAAACTACAAATAGGAATTTAGAAGATTCAACAAGTAATAATACTCAAGCTTCAAAAAATATAAAACCTTTGCTAAATATTAATGTTTTATTAAAAGATCTAAAACCACTAATAGATATAACAGAGAAAATCACAGATGAAGAAATTCAAAAGAAATATTTGTTAAAACTTAAAGAAATAATTGATTAAGGGGAAAATAAAGAAAAAATAGAACCATATAATTTATAAGAAATTTTCAATAGATCCAAAAATTCTAATGGCAAAATTACTATTCAAGATTTACAAGCAAAAATTGATAATATCAAAAAGGAAATAAAAGAGATAAAAGAGAAAAATTTAGAAATTGAAATAGAACTTTTAAAACTATCTTTACAAAATATGAAAGGAAAAACAAAAATAAAAGAAGATTAAGATGATGAAAATCAAGATCAAAATATTGAAATTCATAAAAAAATGAAAAAGAAGAAAATCCATATATAAATGCTCTTCAAAGAATTCAACTTCATAAATAGATATGCAAAATAAATTTAGTAGTCAATAATGAATTTCATAAAAAATTTTATGCTTTGGTAGATTTTGAAGTAGACTTGAATTATATTCAAGAAAGTTTAATACCTACAAAATATTATAAAAAAATGAAAGAATCATTAAGAAATGCTAGTAGTGTTAATATGAAAATTAATTATAAATTAGAAAATGCCCATATCTATAATCAAGGAATTTGTTTCAAAAATACTTTTGTTTTAGTCAAAAACATGAATAAATCAATAATCCTAAGAACTCCATTTTTAACTCAAATATATCCTTTTAAGGCAACTCCAAAAGGCATTTATCCTTTAAAATTCAAGAAAATATGTTTCAAATTTACATTACCTCTTATATCCAAAGATTTCAATATTATTCAAGAAAAAGAAATATACTTATTGAAGACAAAATTTGGTCAACAGGAAAAGTCCAATGAATCCCTAAACTGCTGCAAGGAGTATGATAATACAAGCGAGAAGCAGAAGAAAGGAAGAACAGTAAGAATATGGAAAGGGAGGAAGAACAAGGGACACTAAAAGCTTTTCATCATGGTTTGACTAAAGTCAGTCTGACCCCTACGTCCATAGTAGTTTATATTTGCTTTTGGGTGGTTGTTTCTCTGTTCAGACTAGCAAAGCAACAATACAAGTGTTCTCTCACTATTTTGGCAGAGTTTCTGCATGTATTTTTTACTTACTTGTTACAATGATCTCTTTTCCTATTTATAGAGGTGGTAAAGGTTATAAGTATAATTTAATAAATCATAAATCTATCTCTTTCGCTGAATTGAGCAATAAATGCTAGGCAAATCATTGTTTGACTGTTAGAGGCTGATCTGTCGATTAGGAATATGTACCTCTGGATGTTGACTAGACCTTAAAGTTCTATACCTATGCTTGGATCATTCATTTGGTGACCTAAGCTCATGCTGGATGATTTACTGGTTGTGCTAGTTGGTCCTATTCCTAGGTTCAACCACGATGAGCCTTCTAGAAGAGGGTTAGGTAGTGCACTTTGACCAGTGAGCTAGATCCCGTCCTTAATGAGTTGGGGTTATCACTTTGGCCTTATTTCACATCCCGAGCCTGCAGCTGATGAGCTAATGCTTTTACTGAGTGACCTTAGTTTTTGGATGACTTGGGCCTCCTCTGGTTAGACTCATTTGTTGCTAGGCTTTTGCCAGCCCATTTTACATTGCTCTAAAAATACCTACAACATTAGCTCCCAACTTCCAGTTCACTTTACGGACTAGGAGTTATAATTTGTTGACAAAGTCCTTTCTTATAGTCTACAGTGTTGTCAAGTCTCTCACTTGCAGTTTGCCATGTTGTCATTTCAAACTTCTTATCCTACTGCTTCATCAGGCTATGCATTTGGCGCATATTTTTTATAGCTGTTGGCATGACAATCTTACTTTTTACCAAAACATTCAATCAGGATCAGCTAGATAGTCTTTAGACTTTTTAGTGAAACTAGATTGGTCTATATAAGGTGTAAGAAACCTTCCTTTTCTTTCATGGAATGACCTAATAAGTGCATTGACTAAGCCTCTCGTGTTTTTAATGGTTTGGGCTTTTAGTAAAGTACTAAGAAGCGTGCATGACTTGTTATGACCATTCCTCTCTGAGGGTCCTAGGAAGTTTGTTACCTTTTTCTGTATCCTTCCCATTGGTCATATTAATTAAGGTAGTTCTTTCACCCTTGTTCTCTGGCCTCCTTGCTTGATGGGTTGACCTCTTGGTTTCTCCAAATACCCGGGGTTACGAGGTTGAGAGAGGAGCTCCTAACTTGGGAGGAGGACAAGAAAAAGAAGCTGGGGAGGTTTGGCTTGCTTGGGGCCTCTAACTTGTTGGAATTCAGGCCTTCTTCTTCTTTGCCTCCTTACACGATTGAGTTAACTATTCGATTTCTCCAAGCACCTTACGGGCATTTAAGTTAGGGAAGAAGCTTTTAGCTTGGATGAAGGACGAGGAAGAGTTGGAGCTGCTCGGCCTACTCATTGCCCCTAGCTCTTTGGCATATGGCCTTTCCTCTTAGGATATGGTAGCTGTAGGCTTGCTTTAATTTGTACCCTTGACTCTTCATGTAAATTCACCTCGTCGAAGTTTTTAATGAAACTTTGTGTAATATTCTTGCTTTTTCCCTAGCATGTCATATTGGTGGTTTAGTATGTTGCAATTGGTAACATAAATGAGTTCCTACAAACCACAACTTGATAAGCATTGGATAAAATGAATGCCAGATAGGTTAATCAACCTCAAATAGTATAGAATAAATTAATATAAAATGGGCTTCAGTTAGTAAATCATGACTTAAAAGGATATGTGCCACACTGAATGACTAATCAATCGTATGTATTTATCCTGGTTAATAATGAATTTGAGCAAGTGCCTTAGCTAGTAGCGAGTTTGAGCATCAGAATGCTTAAGGGCCTAAGTTAGCATGAGATTGGATGCCCAGATAGGTCGCACGGATGCACTTCAGCTATCACTGGTGCCTTGGTAGGTCACACGGATGCATCTCAATTAACATAAGATTGGGTGCCCTGGTATGTCACATGGATATGCCTCAGCTAGCATGGGTGCCTTAGTAGGTTACACAAATACACCTTAGTCAGCATAAGACTGGGTGCCTAGGTAAGTCACACAGATGCACCTCAGCTAGTACGAGTGCCCAAGTAGGTCACACGAATGCACCTCATCTAGCATGGGTGCCCCAATAGGTCACACAGATGTACCTCAGCTAGCACAGGTGTCTCGATTGGTGGCACGAATGCACTTTAATTAACACAAGATTAGGTGCCTAGGTAGGTCATATAAATACACCTTAGCTAGCACGAGTGCCCAGGTAGATCGCATAGATATGCCTTAGTCAGCACGAGATTGGGAGCTCTAGTCCGTCACTTACAATTTGCAGTCCTATGGGTCACTTATTGTACTTCCACTCATTTTGTCCACGACTCTTAGGTTTCTATCATTGGTGAAAGTTCCTTGCCAAGTTGGTGGCAACTTATTGCTAGTACCTATTGAACCTTCCGATTGTGGGTATTTGATGGATTCCCAAATCCAACAGCTGGGTTATGTGTGATATAATTTAAGGAGAAGCTTTTCTCCTTTCATTTGTCATTTAAAATTTGAAACTTCCAGACTCTTCCCTTTCATTCTCTCCCTATCAAGTCCACGATCATTCATCTCCGCTTGTTGCCATCAGTGCTATTCCGGCTCATTAGGTTTATGGTTCAGGTTTTGATTACTGAACAATAGCTTCACAAACATTTCAGACATTCTTCTTCAGCTAACACGGTGAGTTTCCTCTCTTTGTTTTATGGTATGTGTGTGGTTCTTTTGCTTAAAAGAAATCTAGAATGTCAGTTAAACTTGCTTGCCCTTATATTTTCTTTTGTTTGGTTCGGTCTATCTGGTTGATTATTCAATAAACTCTAGGGTTTCTGACTGTTGTTTCAATCCCTTTATTAGTTTTCTAGGTTTTAGCGACCCAACGGTCAAGTACCCTTTGCCTTTTGAAGTCTGGGTCTTAAATATAGTGACCCAAGGTGTGTATGACCTATCACATAGGAAGCTATTAGCCCTAGCTTTTAGACATAGTCTACTTTTTGTGACCTGATCATTCCTTTTTCTTATGTAGATGGCAGCTTATAAATGTTGACATCACCAAATAGGGAATGGTGATGATGAACCTGACTCTCAAGCCCAGAGTGTGGATCTGATATGGTCCATAAGGGAATGGTGATGATGAACCTGACTCTCAATCCCCCTCGCCTTTATCTATTCTTGATGCTGATGTCCCCTCCGCTGTTGTAAGTCAGTCCTCAGCCTTAGTGGTTATACCCTTGCAAGAGCCAATGCCTATCTCACAGCCTGAGGTAGCTATTGCAGTCGAATTTGCATCCCCTTTTGAGCCTCCCACTAAAAAATAGAAGAAGGGCAAAGGGAAAAAGGTTGTTACTGCTCGAGAGTCAGTGAAGCTTGAGGTTGAAGTCAAGGAGCAATTTTTTGGCCTTAGTCCAAAGACGGAAGTGTACCCTCACTTCCTTTTGTAGAATATTGATGTGATCTTGGGGCCTCGCAATAGGGCCTCAATGTTGGAATTGGAGGACTTCTCAACTAATAGGTTGCTGAGTTATGTAGCTTGCCATAACCTACTGGTGAGTGAATTCTTTTGATCTTGACTCCTTTGCCTTTTTTGTAATCTAACTTGGCCATTTCGTTTTTTAGAACTTGTTGACGATAATGAAGGTGAAAAAAATGCTTTGGGAGTGGGGGGAGGAGAAGGTAAAACTCGAGGAGGACCTAGTTGCTATGACCATCGAGGCATTAGACTTAAGAGAGAAAGCCAAAAACGTTGAGGTCACTCTAAAGGGAGTCAACGACACTCTGTCTCATGAAGTGGCAAATCACAAGTTTGTTGCATTGAACTTTGGTAGAATAGTTAATGAGCTGACAAAAGTAAAGATCGACCTAGACTTGGCTATTCAATGAGCGGAGGTGGTAGTGAAGTGAGCTAGGGCAGTGGTGAAACGAGCCAAGTTTGCTGAGAAGGAGCTTAAGATGGCTAGGGAAGAGATCACTTTAGGGAGGGAAAAGGTCGCCAAAGTCAAAGTGGAGACTACTATGTTAGTCACAAGAGCAGCGAAAAATGTGGAGTCTAAGACCAGTGCCTCTTTCTTCTACACTTTACGGGAGTGGCACCCAGAGATGGATTTCTCCTTCTTTGGTAAGGATGCCCTTAAGGCTATTAAACGCTTTAAGAGGATTACGAAGGCCACTTCCTCCAAGAAGAGTGTGGAGCTCATTGTTGGAGTTTCTCCTACTGAAGGTGCTGTTTAAAGAGGGAGCGATTTGCAGGTCACGAAAGCTATTGGCAACCAAGTGATAAGTGACTAGCTTGCTCTATCTGTCGACCCTTTACCCTGTAAAGACTTAGCCCTCAAGGATCAGGCTTCTTAAGCTATGGTTTTTGTGATTTTGTATTTTTTTTTGAACTTAGCATCCAATTCTGGATTTTGTACAAATTTGCCTGATTGAAGGGGACATTAAATGAACTTCTATGATAATTTTGACTTGTTTCCCATTAGTTTCCATAGCTGAGTGTCCTGTATATTTAGCCGCCTAACTGGGTCTTGATGAATTTATATGAAGATGAGTGATTAGTTGATTATACCTCAGCCAATAATGAATTACCCAGTAGGTCATGTTTCAATCGGCATTTACTAATCCATATAGGTTATTTTCCATGCATGACTTCATTGGGATTTTATTTAGAAATTAATAGATAGACATAAAAAAATTTGGAAGAGACACTTAGATACTTTTACTAACTTCTGAATAACTTTACAAAATTTGGAGATCCATTGATCATTTGGGCGGAGGTGCACAACGTTCCAAGCTCGAGGAAATTTTATTTCTATCTATGTTTGTCTGGTGATAAGCACCATTGCCTAGGACTTTTCGAATAAGGTATGGGCCCTCCCAATTCAAACCAAGGGTTCCCTCATTGGCTTTGTGATCTCCAAGGAGAATAAGGTGCAGAATGAGGTTACCAACTTTGTGGCTTTGAGCTCAAACCTTCCAGTTGTAGTACCTTGTAACCTGTTGCTGGTAGGTGATAACACAAGATTTGACACATGTATTTGCCCTCATGCTTAGCATTTTAAGAGCTAAAATGTCATGTTTCTAGTTGAGTT
>JANHAO010017140.1:0-14092 GCA_026873985.1 Saraca asoca
ATCTTAGGTAGATAGTTGAAGAACTGAAAGGTGAAAATTATCACTAGAATCCTAATAATCAAATAGGGGAATCCTAGTCACGAAACTAGATGCAAATCCTTTAAGATCAAACTAGTTAGCATAGAACCTTAAAGGGCCTAGTTTAATTTAATCCACGAAAATAGGTATTAGGTTGAATTAGGTACGATTATTAGATCTCGAAAGAGGCTAGTAATTAATTTAGGCCAAATCAACCCCAATTGTATGAATAATTATAGTAAGGAAATTTTAGGTTGTTTGTCAAGAATCATAGGTGTGTGAATCCTAGTCCTAAGCTTTTTACATCTAAGTCCTTTCCTTTAATTAATTATTATTACTTCTTTAATTCCTTATTTCTTTTATTTCTTTATTAATTTCTTTTCTGATTTTCTTCTTTATTTTCTATTCTTTATTACTTTCTTTTTCTCCCAATTAATTTGAATAGTTGAGTTGTAAATATTCTAGTAATTGATATAACTTTCTTATGGAATCGACTCGTATTTGTCGGTACTAGCTACAACTATACCGTGCACTTGTGGATTTTACACAACAAATTACTAACAAAGATATCAATAATCTCTCACACTAATCCAATGCATCAAAAAAATCCAACAGGCTTATATTTACTAGATATTCCTTTAAAGAATATCAGCCCAAATCATTTGATTAACAAATTATTCAATACTAAGCATATATCAACATGCAAAGTCAATTAAATTTAAACAAAAAAATGTAAAATATATCTAAAAAATTGGAAAACAATCTATTAAAACCAGTTAATGTTATTCTACCCCAATAAGTAAAAAAAAAAAAAATTATCACTATTATTATAAAATATTTTCACCAAATAGGAATAAATATTTTACATATGTCTTAAATAATATTTTTCAAATTTTTCTAGTTCAATGAAATATAATTATTACACCTAGATAATGCAAAAGGTATACAAATTAAGATATCCAAAAAAAAAAAAGTTCAAATTACTAATAAGATGAAGCGACATTTTTAACAATAGACAAAGATTCAAATAAAGTATTCAAATTAATTATTTTACCCCTTTAGTAAAATGGAAGAGATTTTTTTTATATAACATATTACTTATCAACTTAATAGAAAACTATAAAAAATATAAAATCATAATTTCAATGTCATAAGGAAATTCTCTTACAAGTCCAACCAATCATTTATGATTTTTATGGACTAGAAAAAAAATTTATACTTTGATGCATAATATTTAATGGAAAGTTTAATTCAATATGGTCACAAACATTATACCTAAAAAAAAAATCAAAACTAGCACCAGTAAATAATAATTAAATATAATCTCAATAGTAATATAAAAAACACCCACAAATAAAACTTTTATAGCATATTACTTATCAAATTTATAGCAAACTGTAAAAAAATATATAAAATCATAATTTCAATTTCATAAGAAAATTCTCTTGCAAGTCGCACCAATCATTTATATTTTTATGGGCTATGAAAAAATTTATACTTTTGTGCCCAATATTTAATAGCAAGTTTAATTCAATATGGTTAGAAACTTAATATAAAAAAGCCAAATTCTATACCAATAAATAATAATTAAATATAATCTCAATAGTAAAAGGGGATTCACCCTTTGGGCCTTGCAATGTTTATGACCAAACAAGGTAGATTATGTTTTAATAGAACTGTATGAGGGGATATGCAAAAGCCATATAAGAAGGATAGTGTAGGGTATTTTTGGCCTAATATGGAAAAAGAGGTGCAGCAATTCATTAAGGAATGAGAAAAATGCCAAAGGTTTGCTCATGTACCTTAGGAACCCACAAGCATGCAATAGCCAATCTCTTTACGTTGGTCATTTGTGCAATAGTGGATGGACTTTGTGGGCCCTTTCTCAAAAGCCTCAAGGCAACAAAAGTTCCTTCTGGTAGTGGTCAATTATTTTACCAAATGGGTAAAAGTTGAACTCCTTGCTATGTTAATCACTCAAAGTGTAGAAAAATTCCTATGGAAACTCGTGCAAGTATACAAGGTCAAAAAACAAAAGAAAAGAACAATAAAATTCTTTGATCTAACCATAATTTCATATGCAAGTTTGGACTCCCTGCAATGATTATCTTGAACAATGGGACGTAATTAACAAGCAGAACTTCCATGATTTCATGAAAGGTATCCCTCTAATCATTTCTATCAAAGTAACTTTATCAAATAGTACCTAATAATACTCTTTGTAAAAGGTTAGGGATAAAGGAAAAGTTTGCTTTTGTTAAGCATCCCCAACCAAATGCTCAGGCAGAATCAATCAACAAAGTGATTATAGAAGGATTAAAGAAGTGGTTGGAGGTAGCAAATGGGCATTAGGTAGAAGAGTTATCGAATGTCTTTTGGTCATATTGAGCCATTCCTCACTCAACAATAAAAGAAATGCCTTTTGGGCTAACTTATAAGGTAGAAGCCATGTTACTAGCTAAATTAAGACAAGAAAATGAGAGAAGAAGCCAATACAATGACTAGGCAAATGAAACAATCCTTAAAGAGGAATTAAACCTTGTTGATGAAGTTAGAGAAATAGCATAGGCTTCAAGTTGAGGAATACAGGAATAGGCTAGCCTAATTCTTCAATAAAAAAGTTAAGCTAAGAAGCTTCAAGACTAGAGCATTGGTATTAAGAAAGACAAAGGGAGCAAGAAAACCGATTGAAGAAGGAACGTTAGGAGCTACATGGGAAGGACCATTTTTGGTCAGATAAAGCTAGTGAATTGTGCATATCACCTAGAGAAGTTGCAAAGAGCTATTATTCCTATAACTTGGAATGTGTCTCATCTAAAGGAATATTTTGACTATGTGTAATTAGAGTTTATAATGAGCAGATTCCTTAGAAAGTATACAAGTCTTAGCAGATTCATCGAAAAATGCAAATCCAAGTAGTCTACTTGGAAAATTTTAAAAACAAGCAGATCACTTGAATAATATTCTTGAGCAGGCCTCTTCAGAAATATATATCCCAAAATATAAGCTCGTCAGAAGCTAATCCATTAACAATACAAGCATTAACTATGCAAAAACATAAAACCTAAGCTTATTGGAAGTTGATCAAGAAGCATACAAACACTTGTAAATATAAGCAAGCATTAGCGAAAGTAGGAAAATTGTCCAAAAATATCCAAAAAAGTACACTAGTGATTAGTTGCATAAAGAATACAAATTATTGCATGGCATCTTAAGTAGTTAGAATATCAATAATATTCTTATCTGATGATACATTGGAGAAGTCAATTTCAACACATGAGTTAGAAAACTTGACTTACTCCTTCGCATCATGAAAGCCAAAAAGGTACAAAGGATAAGGAGAAGCTCTACTTCCTTGGTAGCTTTCTTACTTGCCTCTACTAAGCTTGCCTCCAGAGTGAATTACTTCTCCTAACTAATGTAGAGCTCTTCATCCCTCCAGCCAAGTTCATTTTAGATTGCCCAAATCTCGTTAGTTGTCTTGTTCAAAACTTATGCCCACTTCTTCTCCTCCATTGTTTAAGTGGCAACTAAGCTTTTAGCTTGCACTTGCTTCTTACGAGTAGCTTCCAAGTTAGTCAAGAGGATCCCATTTTTTTCAGTAAGCTCTTGTAGTTCATTATTTTGTGCATACAACTTGGAAATAGCTTGGCTAAGCTTCTTATGGAGATCGATGATGACATTAGTCTTAAAAGCTTTCAGAACTTTCTTTTCTAGTAAGCTAATGGTTAGGATGATCAAAAGAATGGATGACAAGCCAAATGACAAATGGATCACTTCTAGGTAAGCAAACTTTGTGGTGCCAATTCACTTGATCAACTCTGTATTGTCACTATAGTCTCTATTAAAAAGCATTTAGTCTTTCACATAGTTGTTGAAGTTAAGTCCCCGGTACCATATGCTATCTATCATATTGGTATCAACATTGCTCCCTTTAGGGGCACTATAGTTAAATGTTCCTCCCAAAGGGATTTCCCAATATGGCATGGCTGATTAACATCATCTTGATGAGCGGCTACCTCCCAATTTGAGGTCTAACTCTCAAGGTTAGATAATGATTTAGTCTAAGTGTCATGGTTGTATTTCTGAATCTAATCTTTGATTAGTTCAAAGTTGAAGGCAATAGAAAGGGACCTCTTAGAGGCCCAAGTGACCACATCAAAAATAAAGGTGGGAGCAAGAATGGATAGGGAATCTATAATGGCCAGTTGCTTTCTAGTAGTGGGCTCAAATTTGGATAGTTTGATTAGGATTGAGTTCCATGTTAGATAATGTGAAATTTTTAAAATCAAGCCATTGAACTAAAACCAAAAAAACACATGATTAGATAAATGATAGAAGTAGAATCTTGAAACAGACAAGAATAAGATGCATGAATAACTATTTAAGCATCATGTGGCCTAATGGCAATTAGATGACATATAAGGTCCTACTAGTTAGTAAAATAAAAATTGAAGTTTTTAATCTTGGGTTACTTCATAGTTAGAACCCATTTGACCAGATAAAGAAATTTTCCTTCGCGTTCAACCAAAAAGGTTGAAACTCATCTTGAACAATAACCTTAAAGAAGGAATCCTTCCTGCCCTTCCTTTTACATTAGAGGAAAGATGAGAAAGAAGGACTTGACTGCCACATAAGGTGAAGTGGGCCCAACCCCTTAAACTTTGTTGGGAATAACTATAAAAATGGAAAACACATGACAACTGGCCTTCCGATCATGCTTATTACAAAGACTCTCAAACAATGCCAGAATATACCAAGTGTTCCATGTAAGTTGTGTTAGGCATCCATTTATAATCCATAGAACATCCTTTTAGAACCTAATGAATGTGAGGCTAATGCTTATCCAGTTAATAACTTTCCCATAGAAAATGATAAAACTTTCTACATTATAACTAATGGACATTCGTCATTTTGAGTAGGTTCAGAAGATATGCCCTTCTAATTATATATACAGTGTAACACCCCTCTTAGGTTAGCTAGATTGCACTCAAACATGAGTCAGGATGCATAGCCAATTGATGAAAGGATTTGTCACTAAGGTTTGGCGGATCAGTGTCATGCTAGATAAAACCCAATGTATGAAATTTGAGGTGATGGAATGCTAGTGCAACTAGGCCATTGTCCAGAGTTGAAACTTTGTCAAGAAAAGGTCCTAGCACACACCTGATCAGAAATGCATATCCAAGGTAAAATGATTAAATCTAATGTAGATTTGATTTTCTTTTATCTCATCTTAGCATTTTAATTAATTTTATTTGGTAAATTATATTTAGATCATGAATTAATGGCAATTGTGTGAATTAGGCCTAGGAACACAGGATTAGAACTTACCTACATTTAGGTGAGTGGAAATCCTACCCTCTAAATCAATTTTTGTAATATGTAATGTCTTCAAGTTACCCTAAATATTTGTGATGTGTTGGCAAGTGGAACATTAAACCTAAATAACTTTAGTTAATATTGAATAGGCTTAGATGATAATGAATGCATGAGAACAATAGAAGTGTTTTATGCATGAAAAGTAAAGATCACTGATTAGACCAAGAAGAGACCTAGAAAGATTGAATTATCTAAATTCAAGTAGTAGATTAATGATTTCTCATTAGGATGGTAGAATCAAGATTAGAGATTAGGATTTATGTTCCAATATCATTAATTATATGATTACTAAATCATTGTTTGCCATGAGAGAACTAAATGGGAAATCTATAATAGATGTTCAAGTTGGGAAATTCTAAGAAAACAAACTTCGCATAAACATACAAGCATGAAATGCATTAGCATAAAATTTCATATTTTCTTCAACTCTCAGGTTGCATAAAACTTAAGGAATTTTTATGACAAGTTCAATTTACATTTTTAAGCTTGAATTCTTCAAATTATCATTTTTGAAAATTCATGAGTTTATGACAATATTATTTATAAAATGTTTAATTAATTATTTAAGTTACAATTTTATGTCACCCTAAATAAAACTATTTTTTATTCTATTTAATTTAGTTTCATGATTATCTTATGTTAAATTTATTTTATTTTTTAAGTGTATTTTAATTAATTTATTTTATTAAATTAAGTCTATATTTTTGTGTTCTAAATATATGTTTAGTTTCATAGGAATAAAAGTATTTCTTAAAGGAAAATTATATTTATTTACATAAAAAAATTTAGTTATCATATCATAAGCATTTAAATCACATCATATTGGGTAGGATAAGTTAGGTAATCTAGAAAGAATACCAAAGACAAGATTTTTAAAGGTATTGAATGTGATTTCCATGAGGAATTTGATATAAGTGTATGAAACATCTAGAATGTATTGCATTTGCGATTTGGCATTTGTTAAGTGGGATTTGAAAGACTTAAAGTACACTAGAATATATATCAAGAAAGCCACTAGGGACAAACTTGGCTTAGTGTAGGTGCAATGTAGAAGGGCACAAGTTAAAAAATGTTTTCTAGATGGCTTGCACTAAGGTATGTCTAGATTGGCATACACCCTTTAGTCATTGTTCTTCCATTGACCCACCTTTGCCAAAGTTGTAGATTTTTAAGCAGGGCCAGTCAGGTTAATTCATGAGTATATGTGTAACGGGTAACCTGAGGGTCCACACTTAACTTTGTTAGGTAACATAAACTCATCATAATATCTGGTTTACTCGATGGTTCCAACCCACTGAGCTATCAACATTTTTTGATAGTTCCCTTGATAGTACCACTTTGCCCTTACTAGATAACGTTAAGAAATATGTGATTTGATTGAATTATTAAATAAGCATAATTTTGGGAAAATGATTTAAAGTATGATTAGAAAGATTAAGAAAATCAAAGACATATGTGGAAAGTATTTATTACTTTTATTATCATATCTATGCATGTATACATGTTATACGAATCATATGTAAGTGTATGGCCAAAATTGTTTTCAATCCAAAGATAGTATTTTCTGCTCTCTAAATCATAGAATGAAAAAAGTGCCCTTCAACACAAGTTAGGAGTGATAGTGATGTTAACAACAATGATAGCAATGGAAAAGTCTAAGTGACATGGGATGAAGCTAGCCCAAAGGTAAGAACAAAGCAGTAAGGATGATTTTATCCTTGATTAGGCTATAGATTATAAGGACAAACATACCCTCATGAAAGGGAGGTAAGTTACAAAAGAAAGGATGTCACACAAACATAAGTAGCCATAGAATTAGAATTAAGAATGACGAAATGCAAACAAAAAATTTAGAATACGCCTAAAACCTCAAAAGGTAGAGTAAAGTTGGATATTTAAATTTTTAGAGGAAAAAAATGGTTAACAAGTAAAAGCCTAGACATAGGTGGTTAACCCAATCAGGATGGTTAGTCAACTGACCGGCTGTAAAATTAATCTATAAATAAACTCCCATCGCTCTCTTCTCATTCATTCTAAACCTTCTAAAGAGTGTAAACCTACTAGAAATCTTATTCAAGGCAAAAATTATTCAATCCAAAAAAATTTTAAATTATGGAAGATAAAGAATTAGGAATGCTTTATAACCTTCCACGATACCAATGCAACCAATTGATATGACTATGGAATAGGGACTAGGAATGAACATTCACCTTGTTTCATATGTCCAAAAAATTATGATAAGTTTATAAGGCAAGAAATACTCTAGCCTTTGGAGTCACAATTGTGGCCATGGTTTATAAGTTGCGTATTGTTGGTCTACATTGAAGCTATTAGGTACTTTTATGCAAAACTTATGGAGGTATTGGTCAATCCTACACTCCTAATCACTTGTATGTTGAGGAATAGGATTACCATAACTGTACCTTGATTCAGATGTTGTTTAGGTTCACTACAAAGGGTACACCACTAAGGTATTTAAGGAATTGTGGTATGAGTAAAAGTGTATTTCACATTCTTAGTCACACCACTTTGGAAATGCTGCCTTTCATCTCTTGCGTCCAACATTATTAACATCTTGTTACCCTAAAAAATGCAAAGGATTGAAGTCATATGCGTAAACCTAAACATGATAACTCTACTACAGGAAGGAAGGATATGCAATCTGCCATGAACCATCATGAAGAACATGTTGATCATGGCTTAACAAGAGACTTAAAGATCTTTACCCTTTGGTTCAGCTGTTATAGTTATTCTGATCCACTGGAACATGGATTAAAAAATTTTGAAGGATGGCATTCAGAACCCATCTCCATTAACATATTGTTTGAGTTAAGTTATTGGATGGATAAAGGCTGATGGATTGCAAAGACTAGAATGAAAGATAGGAAACAATTAAAAGCTAAGAACAAACCAAGAAGCAATACTATGAGGGGGCAAAAGGGCATTGACCTTCAAGGTTCACTAGGCAAGAGCCCAAAAGAGCATGTTGCCAAGAGAGCAAACTATCACAAACACATACACACTTATTAAGACCATTTTAACATGATAAAGATCAATTGATCAATAGCTTAGGGCTATAGATTAGAGAATTTAAGCATATGATGCATAAGTAAAACAAAGAATAAACCGCATTAAGGAAAAATTGAAAGACATTGGAGATGCAACAATTTTAGACTTAGAACAAGATCCAAATTAGAATAATAGGATTTATGCTTCATGTTTAAGTTATGATTAGGAACCATATTTTGATTTCATTTGAATTCAGTTGACTTCTTTCATGTAGATGGAGTCACTAGAAAGTGATTTTTAGGTTTTCGATTTTGAAATTTATGATATGTGGAAATTTCTTTTTATGTGATTATATTAAAATCTTTCAATGTGTGCTTAATTATGAAGGATGCCTAAAGATCAAATGAAAAGGATAATGAGATGACATGGTGTGAACTAAAATGTTAAGTTTGAATGTGACAGATGGCTACCAAGACAGACAAAGAAGATACTAAACTACCTTACTTATAGAAATGGTGAGTTCAGGTCAAACTATAGAGACCAGAGATTAATTTCAATGTATTCACAATAGAAAATGGGGTTTAAGATATTATCTAATTAGAAATAGGAATTAAGCCAATAGTATAAACATAAGCAAATAAACATAACGAAAAAGGGTGAAATAAGGAGAAAAGCTTCAATCCAAGGACTCTTGCAATCAATTTAGTGACTAATTATTAATACCAATATTTCATTCCCTTTTTGACCATTTAGGCAAGAATCTAATTAAGCCTAGATCCAATCAATTCTTGCTAATTTCTCTCCAAATTAGTCAACCAAGCCCATCACCTGATTAGCCCTTTTTGTTAAATCAATAGAAGCCCAGCACCTCAGCCAATTTATTTATAGCATTAAGATATGAAAATATGAAGACTAATTAATCAATTTACCCTAGTCACAAATCAATCACGCAAGCCAAATAGTCATAATTAACAACATCGCCTATAGAAATTCAGCTAATAATAAATCACAATGAACAATTAATTAATTGGCCATCTTAATTAATCATTTAAAGAAATTATTAGCATTATAATAAAGAATTAAGAGAATTAAATTGGGAAGAAATTGAAAATAGAAACAAGTCTCACAATTAATAAGAGAATTGATGTAGAATTTCCTTTAGTTTAAAATGGAAGTTTAGCTATATGTTAATGTAAAAATAAAAAGCAAAAAAAAAAAAGAGAAGAGAAAACCTAATTAAGGCTAGTGTTCTTACCCTTGTAGAGCTCCTTTTCATCACCAAAGTAGAGACAAATGAAAGTGAATCTCAAAGTTATTATAATTATGGCTCATTTGAGCTTTTATAGGAGCTCATTGCACTACCTCTACTTAGGCTACTAATTAGGGCTAGAAGGAGGCTTAAGTGGATATGAGTTCTTTCATTTGAAATGTAGTTTCATCTCTTAGAAGTTCAATTGCCTTGAATTTGTATGAAAATTTGATTTCTAGCTTAACTTATGGGCTAAAAATTGAAATAGCTTTTTAGAGCAATCTAACCCATAACAAAATTTAATACTTAAGTCCACAACCTTGTAACTTAATGAAAATGATATAGTTTGACCTCATGCCCTACATGAAAGTTATGAGGATGGATCTCAACTATCCTATGAGCTTAGGTTTACACTAAAATAAGGAACAGAACTTCAATTATAATCAAAATACTAAAATTGATTCTAGCTTGTAGGACAACACTTTATTTCGAATTTTACGCTTATTTGACCTCCAAAACCACTGAACTAGCTTTGGACTCTTTATGAAATTTTTAGATCTTTCTCTAGACTTTCCAAAGATAGAAAAAATCATCTAAAACCAAATTCCAGAACTTAAGATACACCCAAAAACCTAAAACAATCTAAAATAGTACCAAATTATAGAATTAATTCAATTAAGCACAAAATTGAGCAAAGCACAAAACCAATCATAAGTATCCAATTAAGAATATAAACATGAAAAAAGATTAAGTATAGAAGGGATATAAATATGTATAACTTCTATTCATCAATGATATGCTAGACATGAATGAAGGTTATAATAGAGCTTAAGATAGCATATGAATGACTTATTGCACATGATATGTTATATGTGTATGACTACGCATCTAGCTCACGCTAGCATGCTTTACGACTGACTTAGACTAAAGATAAGGAAAAATGACATGCTAGGAAAGAGATAGTTAACACTAGTTAGAAACTATATGGAGTCTAAGGATGAAGAAACAACTATGAACGCACTAGAAGAGGAATAAGAAAAGTATGTAAGCATAGGATCACATAACTCCAATGGATAAGAATGCATAGAAGGGACAAGATTAACAATATGGAAGCATAAGAAAGAAGAAAACCAATTACAAAATGCTAAATTCCTATAAGTATAAGAGAAAATCTATATGGAATAACCAAATATCAAAAGTTAATCAAAATAAACCATGCAACATAAGAAAGACCAAAAAGACCAGAATCAAAAGAAAAGAATCAAGGAGGATAATGGACATTATGAGAAATAAGATAATATCAAAATGATAGAAAGATGAAGCAGAAAATGACATAAGAAGAAGGATAAAAGTTCAATAGGCAACAAAACATGAGAGACAAAGAAGCCAATATATGGACTATGAGGAATTTAAGGACAAAATGACAAATTGTATAATCAAGATAGAGTATAAATGAACACCCAAGCCTTAAACTAATCAAAATGGACACAAAGAGACAACTCATGGATAAATTGTCATAAGGGGAAAAAATTTGTAACACCCCCTAAGGTTAACCTAACTAGACTTGAATATGGGCTTGGATGGGTAGGTAGTTGACTAAAGGGTTGATCCCCAAGGGTTAGCCAACTGATTGATTGGTTCTTAAGAGTCAAGCGATCGATTAGTGTCAAGTCAGACAAAATTAAATGCACAAAATTTAAGGTGATAGAATACTAGTGTAGCTAAGCCATCATCCAAAGTTAAAACCCTGTTGGGAAAAGGTCCTAATGCACACTTAATCAAAAAAACAAAAATCTGGTAAAAGGATCAAATCAAATGCTTATTTGATTTCCTTTCATCTCATCTTAGAGTTTTAATTAATTTTATTTGGTAAATTATATTTAGATCATGAATATTACAACTATGTGAAATAAGCCTAAGAACAAAGGATGGAAATTTCCTTACATTTAGGTGAGTGGGAATACTACCCTTTGGCTCCATTTTCATAAAAAACATTATGTTTTCAAATTGTCCTAAATGTTTGTGATGTGTTGGGAAGTGGGAAATTAAGCCTAAATAAATTTAGTTAATATCGATCAGGCTTAGATGATGATAAATGTATGAGAACATTAGAAGTGCTTTATGCATGAAAAGTAAAGATCATAGATTAGACCAAGAAGAAACATAGAAAGATCGAATTATGTAGATTAAAGTGGTATATTAATGATTTTTCACTAAAATGGTAGAATCAGGATTAGAGATTAGGATTTGTGTTCTTACGTAGTTACTTGTATGATTGTATGACATGGGAGAACTAATGGGAAATTCAGAATAGATGTTCAAGCGAGGAAATTATTAGAAAACCAACTTTGCATAAACATATGGACATGAAATGCATCATCATAGATTTATAGATTTTCTTCAATTTTCAGGTTGCATGAAACTTAAGCAATTTGAAAAAAGTGCATTTTATGTTTTTAAGCTTGAATCCATCAAATTATCATTTTTGAAAATTCATACATTTATGAAAGGTATTATTTATAAAATGTTGAATTAATTATTTATGTTACAAATTTATTTAGCCCAAAATAAAATTATTTTATTTACTCTATCTAATTTATTTCAACGATTATCTTATACTAAATTTATTTTATTTTATTAAGTGCATTTCTATTCATTTATTTTATTAAATTAAGTCTATATTTTTATACTCTAAATATATATTTAGTTTTCAAGGAATGAAAGTATTTCTTAAAGGAAAATTATATTTATTTACATTAAAAAACTTGTCATATCATAAGCATTTAGTATTCATCATATTGGGCAAGATAAGTTAGGAAATCCAATAAGAATAAAATAGATAAGATTGTCTAATGTAGTGAATGTGATTTCCATAAAGAAGTTGATAGAAGTGTATGAAACATTTAGGAATGTATTGGGTTTGTGAACTAGCATATGTTAAGTGAGATTTGGAAGACCTAAAGTACACTAGGAGATGAATTAGAAAGCCATTGGGAATAAACTTGGCTTAGTTCAGGTGTAATGTAGGATGGCACAAGTTAAAGAATGTTTTCTAGAGGGCAAACACCCTTTAGTCATGTTCTTCCATTGACCCACCTTCACTAGTGCTGTGAATTGTCAAGTAAGACCAGTTAGATCAAGTCATGAGTATATGTATAATAGGTAACATGAAGGTCCCACACTTACTTTTGTTAGGTTAGCATAAACTCATCATAAATTCTGGTTTACTAGATGGTTCCAACCCGTAGAGCTATTAGCCTCTCTTGTTAGTTCCACTTTGGCCCTATTGACAACTCCATGAAAATGCATGATTTGATTGAATTATTAAATATACATGATTTTGGGAAAATGATTTGAAGTATGAATAGAACGATTAAGAGAATTCAAGATGCATGTGAAAAGTATTTATTATTATTATTATTATTATTATTATACAAGTTATGTGAATTATATGCAAGTGTATGGCCAAAATGACTTTGAATCCAAAGATGGGTTAGTCTTTTCTGCTAATTGAGTCTACATACTCATCTCATTCATTAACATTAGGTTAATGAATTTATGGAGAATATTTTAATTAGGAGATACTCAACTGCTTATGCATGTGATTGATATTAGGTACATGGTCTCCTTGATTTATTTTTAATGGTCAGTGTTCATCCAACCATACAAAAGGTCCAATATTTTGATGTTTTAAAGATATTGAAAAAGATTTATTGATTTTTCAAAATATAAAAATTATTTATTTAAAATGATTTTTATTAGTGAATAAGTTAATTAAAGTGATAAGCCTATGTAGGATAAGCGATAAGTTTAGATAGGTTAATAAATTATAGACATATCAAAACTTTATTTGATGTATGTATATTCAATATAAATACATATGCCTGGCTCATTATTGAGCATAGCTTCATAATATCTTCTCTTATCTCCCTCTTAATATGATATTAGAGTGGTATCATCTACCCTAAAGCCTTGTGGGTTATACAACTTCTAGCAACCTTAAATGAGGTTGATTTGCTGGTGTAGTTTTAGTATAAATTTAGGTTGATTTCTATTTTATTATTGTGAGTTATTTGATTTTGGGAAAAAAAAAGATTTGAGTTGCTATCTGGTAGATTTTTAGGTTTATTTTTTTTACTGTTGTCAGGCCCCTAAAAATTAGAGTTGAAATTTTTAAAAACTTTGGATATTGCCCTTTTCTCAATGGAGAATTTATATACACCTTTAAGTTATACTTGGATTCAATATTAATGGAATAAACAGATTTACTATAGTAAATTTTCAGACAAAAAATCAGAAATAAGAAATCTAGAGTCTTGCTGTTGGTGTATACCCTAGAAGCCAATCACAGGATGATTGTTTTTGCATACATTGTATTACATTTTAAAGGTAATTCAATTATTATATTTTGTTATATCTACGTAATATAAATAA
>JANHAO010017141.1:0-14106 GCA_026873985.1 Saraca asoca
CGGTTTCAATTCAAGTTGAACCACTTTAAAAATTCTGGTGTTTCCTGCATTTTACATTACTGCACATTTCTAGTTTTTGCAATCTACAATTCTGGTTTCTACAATGTTATTTACTTCATCATTATTTCTGCTACATTGTTGATTCATTTTGTGAGCTAATTCATCTTAATCTTAAACAAATCTGCTTGGAGTAAAAGATTTTAGTTAAATCATTTCAATTAAGTTTTTAAAAGATGTATGTAAATTTCCCAATGGGAAAAGGGCAAGATCCATATTAAACTGAATTCTGTGCATTTAATCTTTAAGGTTTTCCCACAAATCTTTATATCTTTGGGACTTGACAAAATGAAATTGGGTAATTTAGCAGTAAATATTGACATTGTATATTGTAACATTGTATGTTATAATTTGTCTTCGCTTGAAATGGCTTGTGCCCAAAATAGATCAATACTCTATTTCTAGAATCATTTACAATTTTTGCAACTTACTCCCCACATTTACAACTTTTTCCCCATGCTTGCAACTTGCAATATTTTAGTATTTCTTTATCTAAAATCTTGCTTTGTTTATGATATTTTCCCTCCATCTAAAACCTATAAATAGGCCCTGTAACTGCCATTTGAAAGCTTCCTGAAATCTTCTGTTTATAGAGAGTTTCTCTCTTGATATCCATCAATTTATATTTACAGACAAGTTTCTTCTTCGAACTTTAGAGTAGCTAGGCTTCATCATAAAAAGTGTCTTTTATATTTATTTTTTAGGTATGCTAGAGCTTCCACAGCTTTTGTCTCTTTTTGGCAATTCCTCTAAAAATGTTGCCATAAAATTCCCACACTTAAGCTTAAACTTCATTCAACTAACAACAATAATACATTCATAAGGAGCCTTTAATATACATCCAGAAGAGACTTTTTAAATAAGGAAAGGGACAACTCTATTTTTTGAATATATCCCTTATTACATAGTTTTAAATGTATAAGGGGAGCTTCTAAGTCACCACACTCTGATTCCTAACCCATGTTATATTGTGTACCTTGAACGTCAGACATACCCCCTTTAAAGAGCATTATAAGCCAAATCTCTAATAGCAAAAATAGATATATTTTTTCTAAGTTAACATAAGGACTTTTCTTCTAACTTAGAAGGATTTTAATATGCCATCTCATATAAACGTAAGAATAAAAATATAAAGATCATAACTATGTGTTTTTCTACTCATACTAGACATATGATTTATGCTAAAAGACACAAATACCTCCCTATCAAAATGGATCTCTCTTTAAGGTACCTTCTTGAAGTACTAGTCAAAATACTAGAATTGATCTAATTTTGTAACATTTGTTTCTTTTGGCTTGGATTTTAAATTTGTATGGTTAGAGGTTTTTTGTTCTCACTTGAACAGTTCTCTTAGTTAGTTGGTTCAAAATATTTTAATTTGCAATCTTTGCTTCATGCATTGTAGGTTTATATTTCTTTTAAGTATTCTATTGATGGATTTCATAGTTTCTCTTGATTCAATATCTGATTGTTCATAAGCAATACCTCCAAGCTTCTAATGACATACAGTGACATAGTCCTTATCATTCTTTTATCCCAAATGGAAAATTACTTTACAGACTAAAATCTCTACAAAAACTTTCTTCAAATTTTTTTTTCTCATTCTAATAGTCTGCTACTTTATTTTTATTTTGAATCAAGAATCCAAAGCCACTAATCTGGCATCATTCTAATAATTTTTTTTGTGGAACATTAAATTTAGATAGTTTTCTTTGACAAGATCCTCAAAGACTAAACAGTTGCTTTGATGGGTGAAGGTCATGACCATATATCAACTTGTTTGGTGTAGTTCTAGACTTTACTTGACTCTCTTGGCAATGTTCTAAATGCTCACAATAATTGTTCTAAGAAATTATGCCAATTTCTTTTATATCAACGAATTTGCTTCTATTATATCAAGCTATAATGGTTCTATGCATTGCTTTGATATCGATGTCACCATCTTTATTCCGCTTGAATTTTTAATTTTTTAATTAGGATCCCATAATTTGCTCAAAATTTTAATTTTTAGAGGGTGAAAAGTGAAATAATATTATTAATATTAGAAAATAATTATTTTTAATAATATAACAAAAATAAGGATAATGTTTTGGTATGTTCTCCAACTTGTTGTAACCTTTTATGAAATTTCAATATAAAAGTCATAATTCATATACAAAATTTTATAATACTTTTTTTACAAAAAGTAGTAAGTTTATTCGAATTTTACATGTAATAAATATGTAAAAAATTATAATTGTATCTATTGAAGATACATAAAAAAATTCTTTTAATATAAAATTCATTTTTAATATAAAAGTTACAAAAAGCATGATAACTTTTTTATTAAAGTCTCAAGAGTACATAATAGTTATCCAGAGCTCTTGATTCAAGTGGTATTGAATGTTTCTTAAAAACTTTGGTTTTTTAATTCCTAATTTTATTTCAATTTTTTTATATGAGTCTAGTGATTTAATCATTCCTATTATTAAAAAATAAAGAAGGATCCAAAAATTTGATCTAGTAATACTTTCACAATTCTGCAGGATGCACACAAAGTAATAAAAACATGATTAAATGTGGCTGGTCGAAGCAAATTAGAGGAACTTTTGAGCATGGAGTACTGAAACTCCATTCCATGTAATTTGTGTTTCACTAATATTAAAAAAAAAAAAAACTATGATACGAATACATGAAATATAAATCCACATACATTATTCCCTTCACTCAAGATATGATGCAAAAGTTTACTATGCTCTGCAAGGAAACAACATTTTCTATGTGGTAGCTACCCTTAGTGCACTAGCAATATATATACTCTCTAAACTTGTACAATGATTGCTCCCATGTTGGAATGACTCCAATAATTGCCCTCCAAATGGACTAAACTAGTTCAATGGCTACTCCAATGTTGTCATTGTTTCTAATAATTCCCTTCCAAATGTTGTGATTACATGAAATTGCATCCATGGCAAAGTGTTTAAGGTTTTGGACCACTTTGAAAATCCAATTGCAGGTAACATGAACAAATATGGTGGATATGACTATCTAAGTGACAAAGACAAATGGTTCAAAAGAAGGCGGAACTAAGACTAATATAAGTACAGTAGAAGCCAAAGATTCAAAAACATAACCAATTTGGTCACAGACATTCCTAAAGCTTATGGAACCTTTGAGCCAAGATTTAACATAGTAACCAAGTGCAATACAATAGAACAATAAAGCAAACAGAAAAGTCCACATGTTAACCGGGTGTCTCAAAAGGCGATAAATCATGGAAGTACAATTGAAGGAGAGTAAGTTGCAGTGGAAGAACAAACATAAAAGCCACGTGCCATGACCTTGAGCTACATAACCATAATAATAAGAGAAACTTGTTATTGCATTAACTTAAGCTATGCATACCGAAGAGAATAGAGGTACTTGTATATTTCATGTGTTGATTCTAAAATTTTTTATAATTTAAAAATTTTAATTTCAATTTTTTAAAGATATTGTAATAAAATCTAACCATTCTCATTTTTTTTTTTTGCATTTTTCTCAAATAATTATGAATAATATTACATGTGAAAATACCACTAATCTTCTACCCACCATCCAGTTTGTCTAGCATTTTCAACCCGCACTATATGATACTCACATTTTTAGACATATAGAAATAGGTAGTCACCTTAAAAAATAAAAAATAAAAAGTGATGCATCTCTCAAGCATAATTTTATTCATTAAAATTTTTCTATAAGTCCTAACCTAATTGTAATTAATGGAGGCTAAATAGGTGTGTGAGTTTATAGACGGATTCTACTAATTTGAATAAATTTACACTAACTTTGAATTATAATTTGTTTATTTTAATTTGGATTCAAAACTATGTTCGATAAATTTAAATAATTTGTTTTAAATTTTAGATTATGTATAAGAGAGAACAAGAGAAACTAGGAAAATATAGTACAAATAAAAGCTGATTAAATAAAAACTAACTTTTTGTAGGATTTGTTTTCAACAAACCTTGGGGGTTGCTACTGATTGGCTGCTCTGTTTTTGTTTTTGTATTGAAGCCTTAACCCCATCTTCAATCTCCTAGACTGAATCAGAACAAGTAAAGAGAATTCCTGACAAAAAAATTGTTAAATATATATATGCCATATTTTACATGGAACGTAAGGGTTCGCTAATATTTTACACAAAGAAATTTGGTGCTGTCTAGAGAGAGAAAGTGAAAGATATGGCAGCATTAATGGTGAAGACTAAAGTGAAGAATTATGTGTCTGAGACTGAAGAGAAAGATGGTCATCCAAGAAGCTGGATGAAAAAGGGTCCTATTTATAAAGCAAATTGAGTTGGTCTGTGGCAATTTGCTGTTTACACAAGTCAGTTTTATATGAATATAAATCCATATATGGATTGAATAAATTTGCACTAGAAGTCTAATAATGTTCTCAAGAATGGCTTTTTCTTCTAATTTGTCAAAAATATCCTCAAGCTTCTTGGCCAGTAAATCATCAAGTCCTTTGACAGCCTTATTAATTTCTTCTTATCGGGGTAACAGAGAGAGGAGCATCATTAGTTCTACATCCCAAAAATAATGAAAAACAAGATAAGATAGATTCAAGGTTCTAAAAAAATCATAGTCATCATCAACATCCATATGACCTTAATTATTGGCGTTTTCTGACATTAAACAAATTGCTTGACCAAATTCATCATCAACATCATCATTTGTATCTTTAGAACTGTTTCTTTGTTCCTTGAAAGAAATAGTTGAATTTGGTTCATATGTTGAAATAAGTGGAGTTTTTTTAGGACTGCTAACAGTAGGGTTTAGTTCCGAGTGTTAAATTTCGTTCGACATCTTTATTAGTTTTCTCAGGACTGTTGGCATCAAAATTTTCACTAGCTTTAGTGGTTTCCTTGATCACTTCTTTAAAGAAATTTTTTGAGATATTTGTGCTAAAGAATGACATAAAATAGTTGAATAAGGTCTATACTAAAAGATCATTCTTGCTTGATTTAGCTGATTTAGTTAGAAGATTACTGATATACTTTTTCTTTTTCTTCACAGGAGTTGCTTCTTGCTCTTAGCCTTCAAAAAGACCAGTATTCAATCTTTTGGAGGTTTCATGATCGTAGGATTCTTTAAAGACTGGCCTCAATTTGGAAATTGAAATGAAATAAAAGTAAGAAAAAATTAATTTAAGCAATAAAGGGTAGAAAATCATTCGTCTTATCAATAAGAGGATAATCAATAATTTTTCCCACACTGAAATATGCTAGTTCTTATCAATGGAAGCACAGAGGCCAATAAAGGTTACTTAATAATTTTTGTTAGGAAATATATTGATTAAAGAGAAAGGAGTATTCAGCAAAAGGGTTGTTTTGGTGAGTTAGTTCATTGTCAATAGTAGCATTGAGGCTAGTAAAGGCTACTAAATAATTTTTGTCAGGAAATATACTGGTTAAGGAGAAGGGTGCATTTGGTAAAGGAGTTGGTTTTTGGTTTGAAAGGAGTAATATAATCTTTTCATAAAGAACTAATATAATCTTTTAGATTTTTCAAATAAGCTTGCCAATATATTTTTCGACAACAAGAACCATGAGCAGCTTTCTTTTCTTCAAGTGTTTATTGAACTTTGAGGCTACAGACAAGAGGGGTGAATGACAAAAATGACAAATATATTTAATTTCATAACAAGATTCAAAAGCTTTGATTTCTTTATTATGCATACCTTCATCTTCAACACAACTTCTGTAGTTTGCATAGAACATGCCAAGGCAAAGAGGTTAATTCTATCGCAGAGAGAGTAGCTGAAAGAAGGTTGATAGTAATTCTTCCACCACTAGTCAAACATATATGTGGATGCATGAGTTTTGATAAAACCAAAACGAGCAAACTTGTCTTCATTCCAAGTTGAGTTTGTCCACATGCAAAAGGTCTCATGCTTGGGTGACAAAAAAGACTCTTGCTTGCTAGCTTCATCTAAGAAATAAACATAATAAAAAAAAGTATATCCCCCTATTTAAGACAGCATATTTAATCATATTAGTTGAAGTAAAATCATTGAAGTCCGACATTTGGACAAAAATTACATGAGAATATTATAAGACCAAGTTATGCATAAATAGTCAAAAAGAATTTAGAACAACATATTTGCATAAGTAAATAATACCGACATCAAAATTTTAATATACTCCTTCCAAGTTAGTAATAGAATCAAAACATCAAAGGGCCCTTGAAGCCTAGTGCTAACCATAGTTATTTAAGAAGCAAGATTGTTCTATTTAGTATCATGGACAAACCCATTCACTACTGACCTCTGCATATTCAGAAGCATTTCCATGTCCACTGTCAGAAACTTAAGCACAATGTGAAAAATCTACTTCTGCACCTTCTCGAAATGGAGATGGTGATCGAGCAGAAACAACATAAACAACTCTCAATTTGCACTCTTCAACATAGTGGCCTGACTTTTTATTGAACTTTATATATGTAACTGTCATAGAAAACTATTTAAACAAAGCAAAGTGCATAAATTTTTTTCTACTATCTGATATTTGTGAAGTTGCTACTTCTAGAGCAATATCTTTTACTGTAGCTCCAAGAGCTGCAACTACATATTGGATCAGAAACTTATCCTGGCATTGCATGCCATGGGGTGCCTCCTTCTAGGCTTGCATTTCTACTGAATTGTAAGTATGGAATGAATAGTTAAATCTCAATAGGACATGATAAGGATGAAATTGGGAGGCAAAAGTGTAAGTAGAGAATGAGACCTATTACACGACAAGTAGACCTTGGCAACACGATTCTAGTGTGTGGTTTTATGCAACACTTCTTGGGGTCTGTCGTCTCAACCTACAAAAACCACCAATTTCAGCAAAAGCCAAATTACAACTTTCTATTACATAGAACAAGCTAGAAATTTACAAACTCAAAACTAGAAAACAAAAGGAAAAGCAACAGTGAATCAGAATCAAGGCATCAAATTAAAATTCAAATCTTGAAAGCAACATAGTTGTTGGTCTTGTTAGACAACTGCAACGAACAAGAGATCAGCTTCCTCAACTCACCTAATTCACAAAATATAGAAGAAAGGAAAATTGTAAGGAAAAAAAATACATTGAAAGAAGACAAGCAAATAGAGCGGAACAGTAAAGCTAAACGAAAATTTTGTATTGAAAAGTTAATGTTTTCAAATTGAAAACTTATAGGGAAACTGTAGCTCCTATGGTTAAATATTAAGGAGCATATCGATACTCATGAAAATCAGACGGAGATTGCAGGAGACCAGAAACTACAACAATTTCCGGCAATGAAATTGGTGGTCACCAGGGAGGTGTGAATGAGACTGGATTTTCAAATTTCTCAACAGAAAGTGCAAAGTAGAAATGTGGGATAGTTTGTTTGCCCCACCATGACCTTCGAATTGAAAAGTCTTCCTTTCAGATTCAGAGGGTGAGTTAGTCTTTTCACATCTCCACAACTTCCGTAACTAGAACCTAATCCATTTCCTTTCCCATGTTACAAAGAAGGGATACGTGAATGCCAAGTACTTAATAAACACACATAACATTTTAATTTTAAGATTTTTTTAAAAAAAGGAAATTTCAGAAATAATAATAAGTATCACTACAGTTTACTACTAACACTGCATTGCACCACTAACATACCTGCTATTGAAAAGTCTTTACGTTTATTTTTCTTTTACTCAAGCAACAATCTTTTTACTCACCCAAAGCTTATTATAATCTTTATTATATTTGTTATTCATCTTGCTCATGTAATAGTGTCACAACCTAGTCTTCTAAATTAATTTTACAAGAAATTTGACTTAAAAATTAAACACAAAGAGAATGTTGATGTGAATTTGGAAATAAATACATATTTCTTGTTTTGGGTGCATTTATATCTTTTTATTATAAATCGTTTATTTAATACGAATAAAAAAATATATGATTTATCATTGTATTTTTATCTTTACATTTATATGAAAAGATGAATAGATTTCCTTTTGAATTATAAGAAAAATTCGTATGTCAATTCGAAAAAAATATGTTTACTTTTATTAATTTAACTTATAATACTCGGAACGTTCAATGATATGGAGAAGGATATAATATAAATATACCACTCTACTTACTTCTTTTCCATATGGACGAATAAATATAAAGTAGAAGTAAGTAATAGTCCTCAAGAATATAGTCATTATATAGCACAATATACTGCTAGAAATTTTGTAAGTTGAACATGAAGAAGCAAGGTGTATTTTAAATTTTGTAAGTCAATAATTTTGTGATTAAGTATCCGACACACATAGATCACAACCACGGTCCATTGCGATGGTGGTGCTTCATATTTTTCAAATGGCATTGCCATATATACAAAAATCCTCAAACACACTTCTCTTTTCTTTCCTCTTTTGCTTTCTACTCTTTTCTGATTTTGGCATTATTCATATTGCCACACCAAATTGTATTTGTGGGTTTATCAAATTTGTTTGCTCTTTTAATTAAATCTATCATAAATCATTCAACTCCAATAAAGGCAAAGGCAAAGAAAAATTCACATTTCAAACTGCTATGAAAAAGCAAAAGATATTTTGGTGGATGATAGTAGATCAAATGACATTGATAATAGAAGCAATGACAATGACATTGAATAAAAAAGGATAATAATGATTGTAATAGATAATAATAATATAAAATATGATAATAACAATGAATGGTATAAATGATAGACAAAATAATATGATGATTATAAATATAATAAAACACAAAATTATAAATGGAGATGATAATAACAAAAATGATGATTATAAATTTTTCATTTAATATTATTGTTTAAAATATTTTATTCCATTTTTAATGTGACTTTTATTAATGAAGTTTTAATCCATGTTGCAGCATGTACTCTCTTTTTAGTAAATTAATGTGTGTATGTTAGATGTAAATGGAGTTGTAAGAATGTAAAATTTCTTTAAAAATAATTAATCTACGTTATGTTCAAATGATAATAGGAAATTATGGTTGCACTTGAAAAAGACGCTTCTTTCCCATATGGCGTAAGGAACTTGGGGGTTTTACCCTTTTTTTATTTTAATTTTTAATTTTTATTTTGATTCAACTGGTGTTTTAGCTTTACCAAACAATTAATAAGGCTTTGGTACTGCATTTGGGCTCCGCTGACCCGGCCCAATTCAAAAGCTTTAAGGTCATTCTATAATTAAAAAAAGAATTTGAGCTCAAGGGAAGCCAAAATACTTGGTCGGGTCATTTTTTTTTGGCCACATGTCAGGCATTCATTGATCAAAAAATACAGGTATCCATGCCTGTACTTTTACGCAACGTATGGAAGAACTCACCATCAATCATTAGTTGAAACTATAACCAATGATGGAGTCCTGCGTTAAAATAGAACAGGCAGATAGATTTCGGCTGCAAGTTTTCAACGAGTTTCTTCGCATTTTTGACACATATCAAGTCAATGTGTTGACCTTTTTTTTCCTGTTTTTTGCACCTGGGTTCCCTCGGCTTTAAGAAAAAGGTTCCAACTTAGAAATTATATTCTTTTTCACATATTTTATAAAAAATATTGTAATTGATCATCAATCCATACAAAATTGTAGCAAAATAATTTTTTATTTAAATTTTTAAAAAATCTCGTGATATTTTATAAAAAAATTTACTACACAAACCATTATAAATTTTATAACTTATTACTCATTTTCCAAAAAAAATAATTAGCAATTCATTTGAAAAAGTTACAACTACATATTAATTAGAATAAAGTTATCTAATAAAATATTTGCATATTATATAGTAACTTTTTTTTTTTTAAAAAAAAAACCATTGTAAGTTAACAGACACAATTACCGTAATTTTTACCGCAACAGATAAAATTGTTGCAACTCTCTTAAAAAATATTACACTATTTAATCAGTGGCAATGATGTTGTAACATAATTATTTATAACATATTTATAAAATCTTTTAATTTATTTAAAAAGTTGCAATTTTTTTCATTATAATTTTTTGTATAAAAGATTGCTCTATTTCGAAAAAGTTACAACTATTTATAAATTGGAATAAAGTCATTTATCTATAAGATTTTTATTTTATGCTTTGATCATGTATTATATTTATACTAAAGAGTATATGCAATATTATCATGTGTCATGTGTTCTCCTATACGTGTAATGGGATAATCTAAGTGTAGGGGTATATAGTGTCTATTTAGTATAATAAATAGAATCCTTAATAATTAGTTACAAGTTTAATGATTGATTATAACACTTTTTAAATATATTTATAATTTGCATGTACTTTTAGAATATTTCAATAATCAATTACGGCCAGTAATCATAATTAAACTATTCAAGATAGGTTTAATTTTAATTATAATTATAGAAAGAGAAATATTAAGATTTTTACCCATATTAACTCTACTTTTCTTTTCTTGTCGTCACTATTCTTGTTCCAATAATAATAACAATAATAATTATCTTTTCTTTCTCATTCTTTATTGTTTTTTTTAGTAATTTAATACTAAAAAGTTAATTTTATCTACATCAATCAAACAAAAATAAATTATGTAAAATCAATTATCAAAAGATGTTATCAAATATATTATTTTCACAAAAAATTTGTAATGTGTATTTTGAGGTAAGGAAAAATGGACTCGTACAAAGTAAATCGATAGTGGTGTCCTTGAGCTCTAAGTGAGAAATGGTGCTAAACAAAATAGATAAACTCTACAATTTAAACAATAAAATTAAACTAAAAATGCATGGAATGTGCTATTTGTTCCATGAGGGAAATTACAAATATCCTAAAATTCTTAAGATTATAGCAATGGAGTGCTAAGAACACATAATGCATTTTGTCTTTTTGGATGTAAAAAGTGATCTTCTTTAATTATTAATATTCATTCTATTTATAATGCCATAAAATGATTAAGAAATTTGAAAAAAAAAAAACTATTCTATGACTAAATGAGAAATTGACAAGTTAGTTTACATGTGTCACTAAAGAATTGACCAAAATAACTCTTAAAAATTGTCATGTCAATGTTGTTTGTGTGCTTGAAGGCATGAATGCTAAAATCAAATTGCTAGTAGATTGTGTCTTAATTGCTACATAACCACTCCTATGTCAATGCTCATAACTTCAATTTGCTAAGTTAAAATAAAGTCAATCTGTCAAACTACCTTAGCCGAATTAGAATAACTTTGGCTTAACAAGTGATTCTATCGAAATTTGGTAATACCCTTGATTGAATAGATCCACATAGAACCTTATGTTTTCTGTGTCAAAAATGTCAAAAAAATATATGTAAAAATACTATAATAGAGGCTCCCTAGTTTAGCTGTTTTGGAAAGATTTCATCTAAAAATCTATGAAAAAGAGCAAAACTATATTCAAGCTTCTAATGTGGTAGAATCAAGTCCCTTTCTCTTTTTAATCGAATTGACTTCTTGAGAGATGTCCTTTTGAAATTTTTTGATTAAATACGTGGTAAGGTGACAATGGCTCACTTTTGAAGTACTGATGGTTAAAAATTAATGATGATGGAGACTAACACTTCGTGCCTTTTTGAGACATGTTTTTTATTTTAAAAAAATAATTGCTAATTTTCTCTCTCTATTAAAGTTAGCCTTTTCAAAATAAAATCCTTTTCTCATCTTCATACTTCACTTCTGTGTTCTCTTTCTCAGTAAACTATCTATTTCCTTTGCAACTTTGTTTTCTCATTTACAAGCTTTTTCATCTTCCACCTATAAGCTTACTTGTTTCTCTAGCTTCTTCAATGGCTTCTACTTTTAGTACATCTTCCTAAGTCTTTGGAGTCATTCGAGTCCCAAATCCCTCAGTTGATAATGCTATCATACTCAAATATGATGTACTTATCACTTTTCCTAATTTTGATATTGATGAAGAAAAGAATCCTGTGCTTTCTTAGGACCCTTAGTCTTAAATATCTTTAAACAAGACGACACCTATTTTTCCAAAAAAAAAAAAAACCATTGGTTCTTTCTTATTTTATTCTTATTACCCCTTGGGTTTCAAAAAATGCAAGAACTTTTTGCAATTTCCTTCATTGCTCTCTAGAATACTTTTCTTGACTTGAACCGGTTCAATATGAGAAAGGCAAATTTTGGAGATCTATAGATATTTTTGAGGCAAGTCAGCTTTCTATAGTTTCAATTGAATGCATTCCTTCTCTGATTGATGCTATTATTCCTTTCTAGTCACCATCCACTAACAATATGCATCTCCCATATGGTATGATCAGTCCTTTATTATTTAACATGCACTTATTGGATTTCAATCAAATAGAGAGGCCATTTCTCTAATCTTAATTCCTTTGAATGACAATTTCAAATAATTGGTTTCCATTTCTTCAAAAAATTTAACTTATGCTGCTTACATTAAAACTTTTAAAGGAAACAACAATTTGTCATTTTCTCATCAAGAACACATTGTGTTCTTAGTTTACTAGTTGTGCAAGCATTTATTTTATGTTTCTTCTTTGAAAATAGCATCTTCTTTGGTTTTTTGGCTGCATTACTACATGAGGGCTGAAGTTTGGCACTAAGACCATATGTTCCTGTGTCTCTTTACTAGAAAATTAACATAGTTGTTGATCATGTTAAAAACGGAAGATTTATTTTCTTTTTTTTTTTCAAATTTAGGTGGTCCTTTTTGGATTTTACAACCTTAGGTTGGCCAATTCAGTCTTACACCCTAAACATAAGTTGAAAGGTTTAGAAGAATTGTTCAAACTTTTCTTTACTTCATTTTATACTTTTTTTAAAGACCAACCATCTCAATGTCTCTCTTTATTTGCCTCTTAGACTTATAGTCCTTCTTGGTTTGTTTTTGACTTTAACCTTGAAGACACATATAGTGTTGATGTTTGGTATAGACTATTGTGTCCACAATTCCTTCACATAATGCTCCTAAAAGAGTAGGCTTTCCCAATCAAGATACATTTTTTGAACACTTTGGCTCAACAGTTTAGTTTAATTCAATGTTATCCTTCAAATCGATCACAAGCTTCATGGTTGAACTCTCAAGCTTTTGCAATGTTTGATACTTGATTTTTTTTACATATATAATTTTTTTAATCAAATTCTCATATTCAAATTTGTCGTAATTTTTTTTATAAAAAATGATTGAAAGTTTAAAATTTAATGTAATATCTTTTGGTGCTAAAAAAAATATAAATTAAATAAGAATAGATATTTATATGGATTAAAACAATATTGTATGAATTGAAAAAAAATAAGAAATTAAAGTGATTATTCTAAATTCTTGTTTTTGAATTAAAGTTAAGTGATAAATTGAGTATGTAGGATGTCACACAAGTTTTTTGAAGGTATTACACCTGAAACTCCTTAGAATACTGAAGCTGAATGGTGGGTAGAGGTTCGGAGAGCTAAGAACCTGCAAATATAGAAAGTTAGTTGTACATGGTGGAAGTGATCCGCCAAGCACACTCCAATGGTTAAGTCAGTTTCTGAGTAGAGTTTCAAATAATATAAGTGAAAAGTGACCTAAAGAGTGAGTATCAGATGGTATTTATAAGTGTCGAGCACATCAATTGACATGTCTTTAAGTGAATGGTGTGCAATCACGTGTCCTCAGCACATTGGAGATGTTCATGAGAATCTTGCTAGGCAATTGGTGCTATCATGATGCTTGCGTTGGTTTGATCATGTTTTTTTGGTATCAATCTAGTAAGACAATTTAGTTCACACGATTCTTCCTTAGTGCATTCTAGGTCATTTGACTATCGCGATAGTCGATTGATTGGGATGATCTAGGTCACATTGACTCTACCAATCATTAGCTGATTAACCATTGGTAGATTAATTGAGGACTTACACATTCACTACAAGAAAAATCGATATTTGCGAGGGTTATTAGCGAGGGATATTGGTTCCCTCGCTAAATTGCTTATTTAGCAAGGGATTTTGCCAGGGATTTTTATCCCTCGCAAACTACCAAATAAATCGATATTTGCAAGGGCTACTAGCGAGGGATATTGTTCCCTCGCTAAATTGCTTATTTAGC
>JANHAO010017142.1:0-14091 GCA_026873985.1 Saraca asoca
TTTATTGGACATTCATTAGTTTCATGGTCTTGCAAAAAGCAAAACTATGTTGCATTATCTACTGCTGAAGCTGAATATATTGCTGCGGGAAGTTGCTGTGCTCAAATTTTATGGATGAAATAACAAATTTCAGATTATGGATTAAAGTTGCAAAAAATTTCAATACTTTGTGACAACACAAGTGCAATTAACATAACTAAAAATCTAGTCATGCATTCTAGAACTAAGCATATTCAAATTAGACATCACTTTTTGAGAGACCATGTTCAAAAAATGAGATATTTCAATAGTTTTGTTCAGACAGATTTTCAATTAGCAAACATTTTTACAAAACCTTTAAATGAGAAAAGATTTATATTCATTAGAAGAGAAATAGGTATGTTAAATCCTGAACAAATTAAACTAAACTAAAACTATTTATTGTTATATGATTATTATTTGATTTGTTATGTTTGTGATTTTAATGCAAAATTTGACTTAAGTATCGGAGCTTTTTAAGTTTGTTTTGTAGGTCTATGATTACAAGTTTATTCATATATAAAAATTGATTTTTATATATTACATCGAATTCAGCATCAATGTATTCCTTTTTTATTTAAATACATCGGTTGTTACATCGATTTTTCTTTCAAAATCTTAATACTCAAATCGATTTGTACATCGGTGTAATAGAATTTCAAATGTTTCTGTATAACCATTTTAATAGATTAAATTGATTACATAATCAATGCAAAAATAGAAATGTTTCTGTACATCTGTATAGTTATAATAATCGACTTTCAAAAAGTAACTAACTTTCTATTCTTGAATCAATTTGTGAATCGATTCATAGTGGTTACTAACCAATTCATCAATTTATTAATCGATTCGCTAATGAATATCATAAAGAAGTTAATGACTAAATTGATTCATGAATCAAATCATAGTATTCTACAAACAGGTCTTGAATCAATTAGGGAATCAATTCAGGAAAAATTCCTAACCTTTGATAAGAAATATTTTTCAAAACTTTTGTTCATAAATCAATTGCTAAATCGATTTAAGTAGATTTTCACAAGTTCTGCAATGAATTGATTCGTGAATCGATTCACATGGTAAAAAAATGATTTTTATAAAACTTGCATTTGTGAAAAATCATTTGAAAACTATGTTTGAAAAATATTTTATTTGAGCATACTTCAAGTGATTTATTTCTATCTCAATTTCAGTGTTTTAAGAAACTTACTTGAATCAAATTAGATTAGAATTCACTTATGAAATATCCTAGAAAAAAAATCAATAAACACTAAATCTAATATTGAATCTTTTGATATCTTGAATGTCATTTGATCAACTTGCATCTACAAAATGAACAATTACTACAAATATATAGTTAGATCATAATATCAAATAAAATTATTTTTTAACATCAAAACTGAAGAATGTATGCTAGCAAGGCTAACACTTATGTTTTAAATGCATGAGTAAGGGAGTTAGGGAAGTACCATTTACTATTTAACATGTAAAATGATTTTAATGGAAATAGGATTAGTTATAAAATGCTCAATGATAGGTTCTAATGGCATACATTGATCATGCAATCAAAAGTTGGCATCATATACTAGGTTGTTCAACAAGCAAGCTAAAGGTGATTATGGATCAGCAAATTTTATGATATCACTGAGTTCTAAATTGCATGGCCTATCTACTTATATCTATAATTTATCACAAAAGAAACAAATTGACAATAAACAAACCAGAGAAAGAAATCAAGCATCAATTTACCAAGAAAGAAAACAAACCAAAACCTTAATTGATGATAAAATAAAGGACCCCAAAAGGATAGCAAACTAGAAAGTAACAAAAATTATATTCATGACAATAATGAAGAAAAGAAGTAAAAGAAGAATACCTAGCACAGAGAAATGGTTTTTCGAAAGAATAGTCTTGTGAGTGAAAAGTGAATCACGAGTGAGAGGAAGACATTTTTCATTTCAACTAGGTAAGTGTTTTCAAAACCTTACTAAAGGAAAATGATTCAAATGGTTAGAATTAGTTAAAGTTAAGTACTAGAAATAAGTTTCATCACATGTGAACTCAATAGGAAATAAGGGAATCAAGTTCTTAATTCCATTATTAATACATTAAAATCCCAACCAAACCCCCTAAATCATATACTTGATGTGAAATAAGTGGATAACCTTGCCAAGAATGCCATTCCAAACAATGATAACCACAGTGGCCTCAGTACAAATGGTATCATTGTGAAAGAGCAAAGAATGCTAACCTCCACATGAAAGTGTGAAGGTTAGCAATAATAATGCAAAGTTTAATAGAAGAAAAGTAATCATGGGAATGATATGGAGACATCGAAAAATGAGAGAACAAAATGCACATGATCAATAGAAGTATGGTTTTTGTGCTTCTATTTTTCTTTTTAAATATAAATTTTTATCTAATTAAACATTTATTATATATAAATAATTTACTCTAATGATATATTGAGGTAGCATATAATTGGATAATAGTGTTAAAGGTTTTTACATTAACAATGAATTAAATTTAATCTCTATGAATATATAACATTTATGACATTCTTGTATTTCCATGTCCAATTTCTCTGCAATAAAACTTTTTTTCCAATTAATTGGATTCACATTTTTTTTTTGAAAGAACCACTTCAAATTACATAATTAATGTTCAAGTTATGCATGAGACATCATTTTCATGATCATTTTATATATATGTTTTGTATGAGATAAATCTAGAAGACATAAAAATGTAGTTTCCAATTGAATTTCAAAAGAGATGATAAATTGAGATATTGGATTTAAATTAAATTATTATCAATTTAGATCTAACACTTATGCTTTTACATGATGTTAATGTAATATGAAGATGTCTTAGCTCAAGTCAGAGGATTTCACTATCAAAACTATTAAAATATTTTAGTATTTGTATTGAAAAATAATGCTTCATATAGTCTAGCATTAACTCCATTGCTTAAATGCCAAGGTCTACCCATCTTGTTTGTAGCAAACACCTCATCACTTGATTATGTAGTAAATCAATTCCCACAATTTTAAAATATATCAAGATGATATAGTGAGATTTAGGCATTATGACAAAGGTTGTGAAGATTTTACATGCATGTACTTACCAATTGTAGTAATTACATGTGATAAAAAATAATTACACTCCTTCGCTCACACACACATAATATAAATGTCTATGAATAGTGTTTATTACTTATTGAATAGAGTGGGATGGGCTAAAAGATCTGTAAAGAGAAGTTTGATCATGATAGAGCCACGAAGGGTGTTAGAACCTTTGAAATAAAGAACCTAAGCAATAGAAAAACTAGAAACTAGTAAAGAAGAACAGAGAGAATGGAGATGAGGAAGAATGGTTTTTTTTATTCCAATTGTTTTGCTCAAAATCTTAATATAGCAATATTTTGTTTTTTATACTCCTAACAAACTCAACATAGCATATTGGTTATTATCTTAACTAAAATTTTTAACTAACTAATTGAAAAGCTAGATATTTATTACAACACTCCCTCCTAATCTAGATTTCCAAATGATTCAAGTCCAAATATCTTCCTTAGCTCTTCAAATCTACATGTCTTTAAAAGCTTGGTTAGAATATCCACTATTTGCTCCTTTGACTTGTAATACACCAATTCAAGTTTTTCATTCATTACTTAATCTCTTAAGAAGTGAAACCTTGTCTCAATGTGTTTACTTCTTCCACAACGTACTGGATGTTTAGCCAAACTGATTTCTGACTTATTATTTATAGATATTTTCATTGAACCTAGAACCTCCATATGCATTTGTTCAAGTAGATCTTTCAACCAAATGGCTTGACATGCTGCACTTGAAATAGCTATGTATTCTGCTTTACATGATAATAATGCTACAATAATCTACTTATTTGAACACTAAGAAATTTAGTTCTTACAAATTTAAACACATATCCAAAAGTGCGCTTCCTATTTGCCTTGCCTCCACACCAGTCACTATTAAAAAAAAAGTGTGTAACTTCATCCTTGTTATAAGATTGGTTATAAGAAGATAATAGATTTCATTTGTTATCAAAAATAACAAACCAAAATCCTGTATTCCTTTTATGGATCTAAGAGTGCTCTTAGTTACAAACAAGTGAGATTCTTTTGGGTTATCCACAAACTTACTAACTAGACCTATCCTTTAAAAGATGTTAGGTTTAGTATTACACAAGTATCTTGATGATCCTACCATTTGCTTGAACAAGGTTAAGCTGACTAGTTTCTCTTTTGCTCAATTTGACAATCTGGTTTTTGTATCAACTAATGTGTATGAGGGATTTCATTCACTCATATTGAACCTCTTTAATAGGTTTGTAGCATATTTCTTCTTATTCATGAAGATTCCTTTGGTTGTCTATCTAAAGTCCATGCTAAAGAAATAAAAAAGGACTCCTAAATCAAACATTTCAAATTCTTGCATCATTTTCAACTTCAACTTTTATTTATCCTAATGACAAACAAGTCATCTACATAAAGGTAGAATATCAATGAATCATCATGATTAGATCTTTTCATATATAAACTATACTCACTAATGCATTTTTCAAAACCTTGTTTTCTAAAAAATTGATATATCTTCTTGTTCCATACTTTTGGGGCATGCCTATGAAAAACTTTCTTCATCCTATAGACCATGTGTTTCTTTCCTATGACTTTAAAACCAGTTGGTTGAGTGGCATAAAGCTCTTCTTCCAAAGGTCCATATTAAAATGCAGACTTGATATCAAGTCGGTGTATGATCCATCCTCTATATATAGCTATAGCAACAACTAACCTTATGGCTTTTATCCTTGTAGCAAGGGAAAATACACCAATAAAATAGACCCCTTACTTCTAAAGAAAGCTTTTAGCCACTAATCTAGCTTTATACTTCTCAATTTTACTATCTAGGTTTCTTTTTGTTTTAAACACCCATTTTACATCAATAGGCTTGGGTTGTTTAGGTAGATCAACCAACTCCTAGGTTTTTTTTTCTCAATGGATGTAAATTCCTCTTTCATTATTGTTATCTAATGTTCACACATAATTGCCTGTTCAAAGTTAATTGGATCACAACCCACATATAATGCCAAATGCACTAGGTTTCTGTCATCATCAATTATGTCATCCAGGAGTAATTCAGAGCCTCTCAATCTCATTGATGGTTGCCTTGTTCTTTGGGGTCTTGATTGTTTTGGTTAAGGTGGTAACTGGTTAGTTTCATTTAGTTAATCAACATTCATCTCATCAGTTAATTCTAAAGTCACCACTCCACCACCTTTTTTACTCCAATCATCATTTTGTCAATTCCAAGTTTTTGATTCATAAACATCCACATCTCTACTAATTATTATTTTCTTTTGTAAAGGGCTGTATAGTTTGTAACCCCCACTTAAGTGATATCCAACTAATAAAATAGGTTCACTTCTATTATCCAGTTTCTTTCTTTTTTCTTCTTCTGGAACATGCAAATGGGCTAATGAGCCAAATATCTTGAAATGACTTACTAAAGGTATCCTACTAGTCCATAGTTCTTCAAGTGTTTTATTTTTTAGCTTTATAGGACATCTATTAAGAATGTAAACTACACTAGAGACTACTTCACCACAAAAATAGTTTGGCACTAATTTAGGGCTTGTTTGTTGGTATTTTTAAAAACAATTTTCTGTTCTTGAAAATAGTGGGCTGTTTTGAAAGCAAAAAAACTTGTTTGGTAGGGCTATTTTTAAAAACAGTTTTGAAAATTTTGTTCTAAAACCTTGTTTTAAAAATAGTTTTTAAAAACATCTCAGGGCTGTTTTCAAAAATTGTTTTTAAAAATAAAAAATAAAAAAACACTTCCAAACACACCCTTAGTCTTCAGAATCCCTCTTACCATATTCATAATTATTTTGTTTCTTCTTTCTACAATCCAATTATGCTAAAGAAAATAAGGTACAGTCACTTCATAGATTATGCCATCATGCTCCTAGAATTCTCCAAATTCAGCTGAGTTATACTTACCACATCCATCTATTCTTAACCTTTTAATAGATTTCCCAAACTATTTTTCAACCATTTCTTAAACAACTTGCAACTGTTTAATGCCTCAGACTTCGTTTTAATCATATAAGCCCATGTTTTTCCACTATAATCATCCACAGATGTAATGAAGTAATAGTTCTAACCTAGAGATAGTTCACTTATGAGCCTACATACATCTAAATACACCAACTCCAATGGATCAATAGTTATATCTGTGATATATTTACTAAATGGCTTCTTATGTTGTTTGGCATAGTGATATTTGGAAGTCCATTAACCATTCTATTCTTACTTAGTAGATTTAAGTTTTTGAAATTCAAATGCCCAAACCTTAGATACCATAGCCAGTTTTCATCTTCCATAACAATAGTAAAACACTTATGTACCACTTTGAATTTTAACTTTGAAGGTTCTATTCTTAGTCAGGGGAGCTTTCAGAATTAATTGCTCCTTAACATTTGTTGATGTCAAATTTTGATTTATACGGATGGTCCTAAAATTCAACCAATGGGAGGAGTTTGGGGATCCAATTGCTACTTTTGAAGTGTGGAAGGAGATAGACCAAGAGGAAGAAAGAAAAAAGGGGGCACGTAGTGTTTTTGACGTGGTTCAGCTAAATCCAGGTAGCACCAGACCCTAGTCCACAGTAAAGATTTTATTAATGTGTTGAGAAATGATTTTAGCAAAGTTTCTATTTACAAAATTTTTTGGCCTCCCCTCTCTTCTAACAACGCAATCCTACTTATAGAGGAATAAGGAGTTACATGCATTAAATATAAGCTACAGTTATGTTACATTAAGAAATAAATGAAAAAGATAGTAAAAAGCTATAATCCGGCTATTGTAGGAAATAGGTTACGGGATAGGCCCCTTTTGTCAGCTGTAGACTGGCATATATGTCTGTCGCACGGGCTAGTTTACCATGCGAGGTGTTTGGCATCCCAAGTTAGAATCCCTGGCTCGACGTCATCATGGAGCTCATTGTAACAAGCTCAGTGCTACTATATCAAGGTAGCGGGCTCGAGCAGAATGGTCGGCTACCCGACCAGTTGATCTTCATGGTTTCCTCGTTGTCTTACTGTCTGGTAGCGAGTGAGGTGGAACTTGCTTCGGGAGATGATATCAGGACGACTTCGCTATACCACTTTCTGATGAAGGGTGAAGTGAAGCTTGCTAGGCACCCTTGGCGAGTTGGGCAATCTAGCCTTGGGTCTGTCGTGATCTCTCCAGGTCAATTTTTGCCTATAACATAAACCCCCCAACTCTCATTTTGCTTTACGAACTAGGAGTTGCAAGTTTTTAAGGCTTGATTTATATCTCTAGTCAGTGTCCTTACTTGACTGAAATGTCATATCATATGTCTTTCTATTCTGTGTTAGATCATGTCTTCTTCTGTTTGCCATTTTTTACCATTGGCGTGGCATGACCACTAGTTTTGAGCCGTCGGATGAAGATCAATTGGATTTCTTCTGGGTTCTTCAAAGGTCCGAGCAAGTCTTTTTATAGTCTGAGGGGGTTCCCCTTTTTATTTCAGAGAAGTTCAATGGAGGAGACTGATGAGCCCCCTGTGTTCTGGTGTCTTAGCTTTCGACGAAGCTTGTTAAGACATGGATTGGTCTGTTGCAGAGTATTAGGAGATATGGATAGCCCATTGCACGTGGCTTCGTCGCAGGATCTGTCTAATGGGCTCCTAGGGGATCTTGTGTTGATCTTAGGCTATTTTCCTTGGCGTTGCTTCAGGAGCAACCGGAGGTCACTGTCCTTCTTGCAGGCGCGAGCTCACTGACTGACCTTCTGCTCTTCTTGCAGGAATGGTTGTGCCAAGTCTTTGAGCTTCTTGCCTTTATTTCTTCATTTCTTCTTTTGATGTAATTTTGCCTTTCTAAGGCTCTTTGCCATAACTTCCGGAATTTGTAATGGACGCTTAGTGCACTGATGTATGTACATTTCTGATGATTAATGAAATGTCTTCTTTGGCCAATCGATTGGACTTTAGTTTTCTGCCCTTTATCTGGTTGTTCTCAGTGAGTAAGAGTCAGGTCGCATGTAAGCTATGACTGACAAGAAATCTGGTGTGAACCGTGATTCTTTGGCTATATGTTGGCTATGAAGATGTCGCATGAGAGCTGCGACAAGTTCATTATGGTGCTCCTGCTATATGGTAAGCTGGCCATCCATCGTTTAGTTTGAAAATGCTATCGGGGTAGGCTCACGGGCCGTCTCACCCTCGGCTGCAAGGTATGCTCTGAGTCATCTCACTCTCGGATGCGAGGTAGGCTCTGGGGCCGTCTCACCCTCGGATGTGAGGTAGGCTCTAGGTCATCTCACCCTCAACTGCGAGGTAGGCTCTGGGCTGTCTCACCCTCGGACAGGTTTTGTTTTTGTTAAGACGATGGCTTGTCACATAGCAAGGTCGCACGTGAGTACCATAGTGAGCTCGTTGTTTTGTGGTCGGAAGACTTGTGCTCTTTGTCATAGTTCATGGAATGTGGCTTGCTTTGGATGTATCGATGGGGTAGGCCTTGCGTCGTCTTACCCTCAGATGAATCTTTGCAATGATGGAGTGAAAACTCTTTGTTTAGACAATGCCTATTTGGCCAATCGACAACTTATATTGGCTCAGTGTACAATAGTTGATATAACTTATCGTCATTGGTAACAAACAAAAGTTATAGGATTAGAATATGATTCTAACGGAGGGCTCAGGCTCTTGGGTGACAACTCGCTGAGCCTGTCAAGCGTGTTGCTTTGGTGGTGTTATCACGTAATCATATAGCCAGCCCCTCCTGACGAGATCTTCAATGGCATCTTTCAGTGCTCAACACTCTGAGGTGGTGTGTCCAGCCTCATTGTGGTAAGCACAGAATCTGCTTGGATCCCTAGACTTGACTGTGGCTCTCATTGGTCTGGGCCTTCTGAAGTCATTGTTATTCTTTTTGGTGACAAAATTTTTTTCCTATGTGTCAGACAGGATGTTGTAGCTTTCAAAGCGTCCTTTGGGTCGCTGAGGCTTTGCCTTCTTCGCCGGGTGAGGAGTAGGGTCATCGTGACTCTCACTACCCCTCTTTTTGCTCATGGTGGGATCGTTAGGGTCCGCTCTGTGCTTAGGCTCCTCTATTCTGTAGGTTTCTTCCCATCTTATTTATTTGGCAGCTCGCTCGTAGAATTTAGTGAGGTCTTGAACTGGGGACTTATAAAGGCTTCTGTATAGTTTCCCATCTTTGTGAAGTCGTGCTGAGATCATTGTCAAAATACTTTCCTCCGAGGGGCTCTCTACGAAGTTAGCTTCATGCCTGAATCGAGCTACATAGTATTTGAGCGACTCGCCCCTGCGCTGAAAGATCATGGTAAGACGCCAAAAGGGCCAAGCTGTCTCTTTAATGCCTGATATTAATCGACGAATTTCCCTTGGCACTCTTTCTAGCTGTCAATGTTGTGAGCTGGGAGGTGTCAAAGCCATGCTCGAGGCACTCCCCCTAATGTGGCGGGAAAAATACAACACTTCACCAGGGGGTCAACTGTCTGGAGGTCCATTTAGGTATTGAACTCATTCAGGTGGTTGCTCGAGTCACTGTTCTCATCATACAGCGGGATCATGGGCACTTTTAACTTCTGTGGGAGGGGTCACGTCTCGATCTTCACAGAAAATAGAGAGCTTTCCTCATGACGAGGCTTGTGGCTTTAAGGTCACGGATACTCTTCTAGCCATTCAAGCCCGCGGAGGATTTCCTCCACTGTCTGGTTACGTGTCTCAAACTGAGGGGTGGAGTTTCCTGCTTGTTGTGAGCCCTCCAGTTGCTAACTATCACGATCTTTGTGAGTTTCCTTCTGAGCCTCTTTACGAAGCTGCTGGAGCTATACCATGATCTCCTCTTATCTTTATGTGCTCTGAACCTGGGCCTACACCAGCGCTTTAATAGTTTCAGCTAGCTCTCTTATCGTGCTTTCAAGTGTTGGACGGGGCTGACTGGGTGTTTGTGCCTCTAGAATTTTAGGAGCAGTAATAAACTGTTGGTGAGCCCCCACAATAGGGGTGTCCATTGGTTGGAGGGCCAGAGTGGTCGAGCTATGAGTAGTTCTTCCTCGTGCCATTGTTAAGCTACAATTGAGACTTCAAAGAGCATATGGTCCCCACAGACAGTGCCAAAAATGTTGACATCAGATTTTGATTCGTACGGATGGTCCCAAAATCTAGCCAATAGGAGGAGTTCAGGGATCTAGTTGCTGCTTTTGAAGTGTGGAAGGAGATAGACTGAGAGGAAGAAAGAAAAAAAGGGGGACATAGTGTTTTTAATGTGGTTCGGCTAAATTTGGGTGGCACTAGACCCTATATCCAGGGTAGAGATTTTATTAATATGTTGAGAAATGATTTTAGCAGAGTTTCTGCTTACAAAGTTTTTTGGCCTCCCCTCTCTTCTAATAATGCAATCCTACTTATAGAGGAAGGAGGAGTTACATGCATTAAATACAAGTTACAGTTGTGTTACATCAAGAAATAAATGAAAAAGACAGTAAAAGGCTACAATCTGACTATTGCAGGAAATAGGTTAGGGGATAGGCCCCTCTTGTCGGCTGTGGACTAGCATATATGTCTGTCGCACAAGGCTAGTTTACCATGCGAGGTGTTTGGCGTCCCGAGCTGGGATCCCTGGCTCAAGGTCATCAAGGAGCTCAGTGCTGCTATAGCGGGGTAGCGGGCTTGAGCAGAATGGTCGGCTACCTGAGGAGCTAGTCTTCATGGTTTCCTCGCTGTCTCGCTGTCTGGTAGCGAGCAAGGTGGGACTTGCTTTGCAAGATGATATCGGTATGACATCGTTGTACCGCTTTTTGACGAAGGGTGAAGCGAAGCTTGCTAGGCACCTTTGGCGAGTTGGGCAATCTAGCCTTGAGTCTGCCATGATCTCTCGAGGTCGATTTTTGCCTATAACAGCACTATACACCAGCATTCTTTCATCTTCAAGTTTTATACTATATTGTTTTTCAAGTAATTGGTTTAGACTAATGAGATTATTTTTCATGACTAGAACATAAAGTACATTTGAAACATAAGCATGCTTACCATCATTTTGGCTTATCAGAATTTTTCCAGTCCTTTTAGCAGGCATAGAAGAGTCATCTGTAAATTTCACTTTGGTTTTTATTATTTCATCTAGACTAACAAACCATTCTTTTCTTCCTATCATGTGATTGGAGCAACCTATATCCAAGAACTATGAATTGGATTCATTTTCTTCTAGTTTTGTAGTCACCATGAGCAATACATGCTCATCATCTTCATCCTCCTGTGCAAAACCAACTTATATTTTCTTTGCTTGTCTCTTAGCCTTGCACTCATTAGAAAAATGACCAAACTTCTAATGATTCCAACACTGAATCTGAGATCTGTCAAATATCCATCCTCTTCCTCTACTTCTTCCTTTTTGTAAGGTTTTGTTAGGATATTCATGAGTAGGCTACTCCTTTTCTTCATCTACACTTTCATGATTCTTGTAACCATTTTTACTGGTAAAGCTATTAAAATGGATGTAGGTCCATGAGCCCGCCAAAAAAAATAAAATGAATTAAGACTCATAAAATCAAAGTCCGCTAAAATGCAGACATGAACCGATCCAATCCACTGCATCCATAGTCCGCACTGATCAAACCCAATAGTCAATGGATTGGTTCTTTTTTTTTTTTTACATTCTCATAATCTTAAATTGGGATATGTTGGAGTATCTATTCATAAAGCTTCTATCTCTTCTATACCTTTCTTGGGGAGTTGATAAAATATGTAAAATGTGTCCCTGTATTAAAGATTATATGCCAAACAATTTACATAAACTTTTTTATTTTGTGAGATCTTCTTGAAATGATTTAAAGTTTTTTTTTATATTTACAGACTTTTTAACATTGAAAATGTTATAAATATATGATTTTAGAATTTACAATGATTGCTTCAGATTTAAAATTGTTTTAAAAAAATATTTTAAATGATTTAAAAAAACAAAAAAAAAAGTCCATAGACTCAAGTTTTAGGACTCAAATTCCCATTTGGATAGTTTATAATTTTTGCTGACCTGTCTAGTCTATTCCATTTATGACAAATCCATTCAACAACTTTAGTCACAAGAACCATTATTCCTTCCTTTGCCTTTGCATCTGTTTCTTCCTCTCTTGTTTCTAAATTTATCTTGCCCTCTCACAGTTTTCATCCTAATTTGAGATGATAAAGCATGCTCCACAAGCCTATCACTAGATCTTTCATTCATCCTCTACTCATGTGCCTCCAATGAACTTTGCAGTTCATCAATTGTTATCTTGGTGAAATCCTTTTACTCCTCTATTGCTATTACTATATAGTCAATTCTAGGTGGAAGAGTTCTTAAGATCTTTTCCATTATTGCAAGATCTTCAATTTTGTCGCTATTATTCTTCATTTAGTTAGTTAACCCCAGAACCTTTGTAAAAGAATCCCCTACATTTTCCCTAGCATCCATTTGGAGAGGCTCATATTGTCTTCTAAGTGTTTACAATTAGACCTTAATCTTGTTAGCTTCCTTGTAGCAATTCTTAAGAATTTGCCAAGCTTCCCTCGGTTTTGTAGCATCAACTATCCTTTTAAAGATGGACACATCAACCCTTTGATGGATTAGAAACAGTCCCTTAAAATATGTCTACTTGTTCTCCTAATGCTCATTCTTCTGAGCTCCAGTTGCATTAGCAGAAAGATCTTGAACTCCATTTGTGACCACTTCTGTAATATCTTTAGCTGAGTAATACTTTCATCTACACACACCATATGTCATAATCCTCACCATCAAGTATGAGAAAGGTAAAAGGAAATGCAATGTTCGAGCCAACCATAACCAATGCTCTTGATACCAGATTGTTAAAACTTTTTGACATAAAGAAACTAAACAACAAAAAATCTAGAAACTAGAAAAGCAGAACAAAGAAAATAGAGATGAGGAAGTATAAATTTTTTATTCCAATCGTTTTGCTTAAAATCCTAAAACAATGATATTTTGTTATTTATACTCCTAACAAATTCAACATAATGTAAGATAAGGCTTTGTAGTTGGATAAGGATTACGAGTGCAGTAGCCTTCCATAATTTTAGTAAAAAAACAAAATATCAAGCCTTTATCTCCTTATTATCTAGCCAATATAAACAATACTATTAAGATAAGAATTTGTGGTTAATCTAGATAAATCCTAAATAACTAAAGATTTTGAAGGTTTCGGTGATGGGCCAAACAAGTATATAAATAAGGGTGTTTAAGGTCCCTAATGCCATTAACAACCCATACAGAAGATATTCCATCATGCGGAGAAATTCAGAGGCATTGGAAAGCTCCTGAATGTAGTGCAGAAGAAGGAAGAAACAGTAACCAAAAAGTCAATGGCTGGAGGTAATAAAGTTCAATCCAGCTTCTGCTACTATTTTCTTTTTTATTCTTGAATGTTTAGAATATCCTTACATGTGGTATTAGAGCCTATAGTACCTCTGCTTTGATGTTAAGATTGCTGAAAATTTTTCAAAAAAATTGCCCTAATTTTGCAAATTCTGGACTTGCATAAAAACTAGTTTTTTCTTGAGTTTTAAGTTGAAAAATCATCAAGGTTATAGATTTCCAACAATTCTATGATTAAAATCAAAAATTTGGATTGAAATCGCTAGAAACTGGCCAGGTCAAGTTTTGAGTTACGTCAGGTCTGCTCCAGGTTAGGTCAACCCGGACAGAGATAGGGGATGACGCAAACGATAGGTCCTTTTGTGTTTAAGCAAAATGACATGTCATTTATAGCAAGGTCCAGGCTGTTGTTTAAGGTTTCAGCGGCGTCGTTTTGACCAAGCCTCAAAATGACATATCATTTATAACCAATACAAAAAAAATTCCAAAATTTCATTTTGGGCTTTTTTTTGGAAATTTTTTTTATAAATTCTATTTTTATGAATATTAATGAATTTTTTTGAAAAAAATTCATAAATTTTAATTTTGTGAAAGATTTTATTAATATTCATAAATTTTGTTTATTATGGATATTATAAT
>JANHAO010017143.1:0-14092 GCA_026873985.1 Saraca asoca
CAAATTCTACCTATGATTCCAAGGGGTAGCCATTCAGATATTGTTCATGCATCTTTGAACTCTTCCTATTTGTGGTGCCATTGTAGAGTGCTTACCTTGGCAAAAAATATGAAACTTGACTTCACAACTGACATTCATCAATAATATTAATTGAAACAATTTGTTGAATGGATGCTCAAGATTGGCAATGGTGAATTGGAAGAGCCAAATGACAAAGAGGCCAAAATAGAAATACCCAAAGATCTTCTCATCAAAGACTTCAATGATCCAATTGAAGCAATTGTTAAACAAACTTATCCATCATTCTTGTAGAATTACAACAATCTAACTTATTTGAAAGATCATGAAATCCTTCCTCTTAAATTGGATACTATAGAATTACTTAACTCATATATGATGTCACTAGTCCCTGGAGAAACTATTGAATATTATAGCTTAGATTTAGTTTGCAAGTCTAATCAAAGGGGCTTTTGAAGTGAAGAAATGCAGACAACTAAGATACTTAATGAGATTACTACACCTAGATTGTCAAGCCACAAATTGCTTTTAAAAGTTAAAGTTCTAATAATGCTAATGAGGAATATTGACCAGTCTGCTAGACTGTGCAATGGAACAAGATGATTGTTGACCCATCTTGGAAGTCATGTTCTTGGTGTTAAAGTTATCATTGGTAGTAATCTTAATAAGAAAGTTTTTATACCATGCATGAACCTAATCTCATTAGAGTTGAACTTAGGTTTCAAACTTCAAAGGAGATAATTTCCATTAACTATTTCATATGCAATGACTATCAATAAAAGTCAAGGCCAATCACTGTCTAATGTTGGCATCTACCTTCTAAAAGATGTGTTTACCCATGGAAAACTATATGTGGCAGTGTCTAGAGTTAGAAGTAAAGCTGGATTGAAGTTCCTCATTAATGACAAAAATAATCAACCATCAACATCTACCCTTAACATTGCTTACAAAGAAGTGTTTCAAAATTTGATCTGAAGTGTGACAAGGATCATTGTTTGTGTATCATGATTTCCTTTAGGTTTTTGCTATTTTGGTAGTTCAAATGTGCATTAATTACAATGGTTTAATTTAAGTCAATGTGTAGTTGTTATAATCTTACTTACTTTGTTTTCTTTATTATTCAATTTTCACTCATTATTGCATCAAGAATTACATTTCCAAGTGTAGGTTGCTTCTAATGGCAAGAAAAATTACCTACATTTCAGACCTGGATCCCGATATCTAAACCTTAAAAATCCAAGTTCAAGTACTCTATCTTTGGATTGCAAAACAGAACAATAATGAAAATTATCATAGCATTGAAATGCTATTGCTAGATAAAAATGTAAGTATACTTCTACAATGTTTTAATTCCTTTAATTTTATAAATTTGTATATCTATTACAATAGTATAATCCATTTCTCTTGAATGCAAGTCGAAAAAATTCAAGCAACAGCATTTGGAAGGATCCTTTATGAGAAGTATAAGGGAAAGTTTACTGAGGGAAAATGTTACACAATCCAAAACTTTCAAGTAAAAGAAAATGATCAAGACTATAGAGCAAGCCATCATTATTATAAGATCCAATTCCACCCAAACACTGGAGTTCAATAACACAAAGTGGACCTTCCTCTTCATTGCTACACATTTCTACCCTTTAAGGATATACTATATGGAGTTTGTGGAAACAAAAATTTGATTGGTAACAAATTACATTTCAGTCCAATTATGTCCTTCATTATTATTCATCTATCTTTAATACTTGAATATGTTCAATATTAATAGATGTCATTTGTGAGTTACAATCCCATTAAAAAAATGGAAATTAAGGACAATGGGACTAAGAAAAAGCATATCTACCTTAGAGATGAAAAGTAAGTATCAACCTTACACAACTACATGTTATAATACATATTTAGGTATTAATAATTTAAAACACATACTAACATGTAAATTTATCTGTAATGCTGCCAAGTTATGTTGACATGTTCATTGTGGGGGGAGCTTGCTGAATATGCTAAAAATTTCATTCGTGAAATTGAGGACATTTCTCTCATTATCATATTCCAACTGGCCAGGTTGAAGAATACATTATGTTAGTTTAGTTGCTATAGATTTTTTATATTAATCTGCCATTGTTTATTACATTATTGATTTACTTTCTCATTGGCAACCAGAGGGTAACATTTTGACCAATTCTTGGACTATTTCAAAGATTGTCTTCAATCTTGACATTCCACAAGCATTGGACTTAAAGAAAAGGTACTTCTCATGCAATTTATGTAATGTGCAGTTCTTCCTCATTATTAGGTAGATTATGCAATTATTTATATCCAAATCTTGCTCATTGCCACATTGATAGTGTTTATCTATCTTACATATTTCAATTATTTTAACTTTCCTCTTATTGTGGGTGTTATTGGGATATGAGGTTCGAGAAGGACGACATCCAGGGGAGTATAATCAAATGAAGAAAGGATCTAGGGAAGAATTCAACTCCACTAGAAAGAGATCGTGATCATCGAAAGAGGGCCACAAGGTCTCACTATGCCACGAGAAGGGTTATGATCATGCCAACCGAGGCCAATAGGCAACCAAACGAGAATGAAGGTAACGATCCTGGGACCTCGACCCATGATCTCCCCTTTAGTCCACTGCTAGCAGATGATCGTACAAAGTCTAGTCAATAGCCTGAAACACACCAAAAAAGTTGACAGCTCAGGCCTCAGGCGATACACATCAGCTCCCTGAAAATCTGACAATGATTTGCCCAGCATTAATTATCCGACGGCAAGCATTTAATGTTAAGAATGGCGAAGGTGATCATTTTGCCGATCAAGAAGATTACTCTTATAACCCTTTCCCTCACTATAAATAGAAAGGAAGGGACCATGAGAAAAGAAAGGAGAGAAAAATATACAAAAAACCCCACTAGTGAAAGAGAGCCTTTTGTATCTATAATCCTCATTAGAAGGATACACCATAAGCAGTGAAAAAGTGATCTAGTCACTGTAACTCGGTCTAACAAGACCTTTGGAAAGCAAATAACAAAAGAGTAATGTGGATGTAGGGGCTGATATAACTGGCTTTGGCCGAATCACGATAAGTTCTCAGTGTTATTGTTCTCTTCCTAATCTTTTCCTTAAACTTTTGCTACTTACCTTCACTCTTTCTCAAACATGCAGTTAGGGGTGTTAAACCAAGAGAACCAGTTGACTAGATTTTGGTGTCAACATTTTGGCGCTAGAAGGAGGGCCCCACTGCATATTCTCATTCGTAACCCCCAAGAAGCTGTGGTAGACATGATGGCAAGGAAGAAAACCATCGGAAACATCGAGACTCTCGTCGGTCAACCAGAAGGCCAAAGGCAACGGCAAGACGCAATCACTATTATGATAGGCCCTAAAGTCGGTGACATACAGACTTGGCAATAGCACCAAGAGGCTCTCGACAAGTGCCAAGAGGCTTTGAAGAGCACCTTAAGGGAACTGGCTGACATAGTCTGGACATTGTCTCAGGCACACACCCGAGGTACACCAAGACGAAGAGAAGCAATTAGCACTGAAGATGAGCGCATCGTTTGGAAGCCCAACATAATCAGCACGCTAGGATAAAATGTCATTGGACACATTCACTTCATTCCTCATGTTCATGATCGAGATTTGGGGTCCATTGACTTCGAGAGAATGGCAAAAATGAAAGAAACGATAAGGAGTTGCATCAAAATGAAAGTTTGAAAGGAACCAACAGTGCTGGGGAGTCAGATCACAGCTCAAATGATCGTGAACGTGACCCGAAGCAGGGGACCTCAGACCAATGTCATCAACAAAAGCAGGAGTGAAAGAATCAAAAGGCTTTTGATCATCAGCTAAATCCCCGAGACCCAAAGGTCAAAGAACTACTTCAGAGAATGGAAAGATTGGAGAAGAATTCCACCTCCCAAGAGAAGCACGAATCTCATGAGGGGAGAACCCCCTTCTCTCACCAAATTGAGACGGAACCTCTCCCCCGCAGGTTCAAATTTCCAAACATCCCCCTGTACGACGGGGATAGCAATCCTCATAATCACTTGGACGCTTTCAAAGTCCAGATGGATTTACAAACTTCCAATCCATTGGTGAAGTGTTGAGTCTTCCCGACAACCCTCGGGGAGATACCGCTAACCTAGCTCAGGAGTCTCCTAGCCCGCAGTGTAAAAAGCTGGGATGAATGTCAAACCTAATTCCTTGACCAATATAGGGTGCTAAAAAGGCAGCTTACTCCTTTTTGTCACTTGGCCATAGTTTTCCAATGAAGAGATGAATCGCTCAAGGATTACATTACGAGGTTCCGACAGGAAGTCAGAAACATTGATAGCCCATCGGACGAGAGTGTCCTTACAGCGATCTTCGCCGGGCTCCGAAAAGATGGGAAGCTATATGAAGACATATACAAGTCCCCTATCAAAAGTCTAGGTGAATTCTACGAGTGAGCCGCGAAAGAGGTCCATTGGGAAGAAACTTTTGGCCCTAAGAAGCCAAAAAAGAGAGATGATAGGGAAACCCCCAAGGGGAAGAAAAGGAATGAGAACGAGAACAACAAAAGAGGTCGAAAGGATGGCCCAAGGGGTTAAGTCATAAAGAAAGTCTGAGCTAAGCCTTATCAGTCTCCATGTCGTTACGAGACTTACATCGCCTTATTGGACACTCATGACAAAATTTACGCCACGGAAAGGGGGAATGAGGACTTTGGACGGCCTAGGCCCATCAGGACCCCCATTTTAAGAAGAAATCGAAACAAAGTTTGTGCCTATCACAGTGAGGTTAGGCATAATACATCAGACTGTTGGGTGCTAAAAGATGCCATTAAAGACCTAATCAAAAGAGGTCGTTTAGGAGAATACATGGCAAGAGCCCCGGGACAGAGATCCCCGCACCTCTGACAACATACATCACGATGCCATTGGACCCCTAAGAATGAGGGGGCACCCTCTGTGAGGACGATATTCACCATTCATGGCAGGCCTTATCTCGGTGGTACGATGAATTGGTCGCGTAGTCATTACGTTCAAGACGCGGGTCATATCTTCCTTGCCAGCTATGAACAAAATGACAGGCCTTCCAAAAAGGCTAAGGCTGTCACGAATGACATCACGTTCACCAAAGAAGGCACAATGGGAGTGCGCTACCCACATAATGACGCCATCATCATACGGGCAAGGATAGCCAATGTGGAGGTAAGGAGAATAATGCTAGATGCTAGAAGCTCTATAAACATGATGTATAAGGCATGCTTCGATCAAATGGGCATGGGGACAAGACAAATAGATCCATCACCAGACCCCCTTTATGGATTCACCGGGGATAGGATACTTCCAATAGGGAGAATCAAGCTCCCGCTCACTATAGGAGTGTCACGACAGATTTCTTGATCATTGATTGTCCTTTGGCATACAACGTGATACTAGGATGACCTGTCTTGAGCGAGCTTGATATGATAGTGTCAACCAAGACACTCGTCGTGAAGTTTCCTACCACAGGCGGAACGGGGTGTGTCCGAGGAGAATAGTAGGTAGCCTGTCGTTGTTACAAAGAAGCGATCAAACTCGGGATGCAAAAAAGAAAGGTGGATATGGTATGTAGCGGATACCCCCACCTGATGAGTGAAAAAGGAGTCACTTACGACCTCAACCCCTGACAGATGGACACGGAACAAACCACCGGACCAACTGAAGATCTAGAAGAAGTATAGATAAGTGAGAAAGATAAGGAAAGGTGCTTGAAAGTGGGAAAACGACTACCGCCTCATGTAAAAACATAGTTCACAGACTTCCTTAGGGAAAACGCGGATGTTTTTGCCTAGAACCACGAGGATATGGAAGGCATTGGCCCAAAGATAATATCCCACTCACTGAACATCGACCCTCTGGCCAAGCTTGTCTGTCAAAAAAGGAGGCTAATGACCACCGAACGCTACGCGACACTCAAAGAAGAGGTGGATAGACTTCTGGCCAACAAATTCATTAGGGAGGCATAATATCCCACCTAGGTAGCTAATCCAATCCTCATCAAGAAAAAGAATAGGAAGTGGAGGACGTGTGTCGATTTTACAGATCTAAATCAAGCTTGTCCAAAAGATAGCTTTCCCCTACCGAGGATGGACCAACTTGTTAACGCGACCACAGGACACAAACTCCTAAGCTTCATGGATGCTTACTCAGGATATAATTAGATTCCAATGGATGCGTGGGATGAAGAACACACCTTATTTGTCACCGATCGAGTATTGTATTGTTATAAAGTGATGCCCTTTTGACTAAAAAATGAGGGGGTGACATACCAGCGACTAGTGAACAAGATGTTCCAAGGGCAAATCGGTAAGACAATGGAGGTTTATGTGGATGACATGCTTGTGAAATCTAAGCAGCTCGTTGATCACATCCATGACTTGGATGAAATGTTTTAGATCCTGAGAAGATATCGAATGAAGTTAAACCCCCTCAAATGCGCCTTTGGCGTAGCCTCTGGAAAATTCCTTGGCTTCATGGTTAATAACTGAGGGATCGAGACCAACCCAGAAAAAATCAAAGCCCTTCTAGACATGCATTCTTCCACTGGCCCCAAGGATGTCCAGAGCCTAAATAGCCAAGTTGCCGCCCTAAGCCAGTTCATCTCGAAAGCCTCCGATAAATGCATCCCTTTCTTTGATGTCCTTAAAAAGGCTAAAAGGTTCGAATGGACCGCGGAGTGCAAGGACGCGTTTAGGAAACTCAAAGATTATCTCGGTCAGGCACCTCTCCTGTCCAAACTGAAAGAAGGAGAAAGGCTGACTATCTATCTTGGGGTATCACAATATGCCCTAAGTGTGGCATTAACGTGAGAAGAAGGGGGGATTCAACTCCCCATATACTACATAAGCAAAAGGCTGTTGGATGCAGAGATAAGATACTCCCCTATAGAGAAACTTACATATTGTCTAGTCGTAGCCTCGAGGAAATTGCGACCATATTTTTAGGCTCACAACATCAGAGTTCTTACGCAATATCCCTTGAGGAAAATTTTACAGAAGACTAATGCCTCTGGGCGACTGCTTAAATGGGCAATACATCTCGCCCAGTTCGACATTGAATATAAGCCCAGAATGGCCATCAAAGGGCAGGCGCTGACAGATTTTGTTGCTGAGTTCACAGGGCCCATAAGGGAAGAGGCAGAGGTCTACGAGGCCCCTTGTTAGGAATTGTTCGTCGATAGGTCATCCAACAACAAAAGGTCTGGCACAGGGATAATTTTCGTTAGTCTAGAAGGACATAGAATCTTCAACATTTTAAGGTTTGAATTCCGGGCCATGAATAATGAGGTTGAGTACGAGGCCCTGCTGGCAGGATTACATTTGGCTAAGGTGGTGCAAGCGGAGAAACTAAAGATATACAATGATTCGCAACCCATCGTCAGTCAAATGAGGGGTGAGTACCAAACCTGTGAACCCAAGATGACGCAGTATATTCAAAAGGTTCAAAAATTACTAGAATCCTTCTAGCAGACTGAAATCACCTAGATTCCATGAGCTCAGAATGCTTATGCCGATGCTTTGGCTCAGTTATCCACAATGAATGAGCCGATCCCATGGAATCAATCTCGGTTGAGCACCTTTTGTCCCCGAGCATTGAACAACAAGAAAAAATCAAAGTGATCACAGACAGATCTAACTCTTGGATGAGCCACATCATTAACTTTTTAAAAAATGAGATCTTGCCAGAAGATAAAGTTGAAGCGCGATGCTTACAGGTATGTGCGACAAGGTATTGTATTTGTAATGACGTCCTTTACAAAAAAGGATTTTCAACTCCTCTCTTGAGGTGTGTTGATAGAGAAGATGGCGGCGTTGTTCTAAAAGAGATTCATGCAGGACATTGTGGAAACCATGCTAAGGGGCTATCATTAGCCCAAAAATCCCTACGAAAGGGGTTTTAATGGCCGACCATGAAGTAGGATGTGATGAATCTCGTCAAGAAATGCGACAAGTGCTAGAGATTCATGAAAGTGCCCCAGGTTCCCCCAGCTTATTTGAAGCAAATGGTAAGCCCATGGCCATTTGCTATTTGGGGGATTGACTTGATTGGGCCACTCCCAAAAGCACGAGGAAACTGTAAATATGCCATCATAGCCATGGACTATTTTACAAAGTGGGTTGAGGCAAAAGAACTAGCCAAAATTTCATCTTCCAAGGTCTTAAGCTTTATCTGGAGTAACATCATCTGCAGGTATGGGGTCCCCCAATAGATCGTCTCCGACAATGAAACCTAGTTCACAAGCGAACAATTTGTTGAGTTTTGCAACAATTTTAGAATTATTAAGAGTTTCACATTCGTGGATCACCCACAGAGTAATGGACAAGCAGGGGCCGTCAATAAAATCATTAAGAAGATTTTGAAAACTAGACTAGAAGCAAGAAAGGGAGCGTGGGCTGATGAGTTGCAAACAGTGTTATGAGCATACTGAACAACTCCCTACAATTCAACAGGGGAAACCCCCTTCTCGATGGTTTACGGATGCGAGGCAATGATCCTTGCAGAATTCGAAGTCACAACATAACGAAGAATTACCTTTGAACCAGGGGAAAATGACCAACTGCTCGCTGCAAGCCTGGACCATGTGGAAGAAGCAAGAGATAAAGCTAGCCTTAGGGTTGCCGCACGTCAGCAGCACATCGCGAGATATTACAACTGAAGAGTGTGATCCCGAAGGTTTAACCCAGGTGATCTCGTTCTATGCCTCATCTTGCCAGGAGCGTGAAAACCTAGCGAAGGGACCCTGGGACAGAATTGGGAGGGCCCATACTTGATAAAAAGAGTTGTAAGCAACGACGCCTATCACTTAACTGATAAAAACGGAGAGGAACTCCCCCGTGCCTAGAATGCCAAGCATCTACGCCAATATTACCAGTAAAAGTTAAAAATTTTAACTGTATAAAATATTATGTACTCTCCACACAATGTAATTTCAAAAGGAATAATAAAGTCTGATGCGTTGCAAGGAAACAGTAAAGACAGACTTGTAAAAATGAGAATCATACGAATGAATTGCTAGAATTTCATAAAGTCATCGTATCCATTAGTTACAGATCAAAAAAAAAAAAAAGACTAAGGCACAGGATTCTTGGAGACATCAGAGGTAGGCTTGTCAGGAACCTCGAAGGGTAAAGGAGCAATCTCTTCTGATGGAACTTCCATCTCCACACTTCGTTCCTCATCTGGAGAATTAGTCTCAAGGACATCCCTCTTGAAAGATTCAATGGTGTCCATGGCCTGTGGCCCAAAGAACAAAAGATCCATCTTCGGGTGTTTCTCCCATAGGTAAAAAGGAAGTCCTTGCAAGTTTGCTGCCTCAACTCCCTAGCAGCAACGGCCACCCGTGAAGACATCTCAGCTTTTGCAAGACGAAGCTCTTTCCTTATCCTGTCCAGTTCCTTTTTGGCAGTTTCGGCCCCACGACGTGCGATGTCCGCTCACTGTACTGCATCCTCAACAGTTTCATTGGCTATTTGAAGGCGCTTGTTCACATCCTCCAACTCTATTTAACCTTCTTCAAGTCTATCGAAACATGCCCGGATATCTCTTCAGCGATCTCACGACACTGCACCTCGTCCATGAGCTTGCCCTTCATCTCTCTAATCCTCTAATGCAACTCCTAGTTCTCAACGACAGAAGTCGCAAAGTCATCCGCAAGCAAGGATTCCCTATCCTCTTGAGCCCGAGCTAACTCCTCAATCTTCAAGAGCGTCAAGACATTCTGCAAAAAAAAAAAAAGGAGAGAAAGGGGGAGGAAGGAAAGAGAAGATCGGGTAAAGGCATTAGTCACAAATTGTAAAATAACTAACAAAGGTAAGAGCAGTAGAATGAACCTTACCACAAGGCCATGATGAGTGGCGTAACCCATGAACCTCCCTATAGTGCAATCTCTGGCCTCCAGCACTCCGACCTTCTGCTTTAGCCCAAGGATTGTGCTCATGCTCTGAACTAAAGTCAGAGCATACTCCTCAGTCAGGGATCCGGCCTCCGTCAGGCGAGGAATGGGTTCACCTTCATCACTATGAGACGATGCCTTCGTTCTGCCTTTCTCAGCCTTTCTCCTCTTAGAAGCAGCACTAGACAGGACAGGGGTCTCGATAATGTTTGCTGCTTCAAATCGAGGTGGCGATGACGTCCCTCGAGGAGCGACCGCAGATGATGGTGACAACATGGAAGACGTCGCTTTGCACCATGAGACGGAGCAACTTTCAAAATGAGGTCCATGATGTTGTCGTAATCATCAAAGTTAGCGGGTCGGGTCTCGGACACTCATCGAATTCTGATATCTTCTGTGACTTTGATGTTCAAAAGAGGTGCAAGTCCGTACAGGCAAATTTGAGATTCGTTGAATTGGAATTCGTTCTCAAAACCACTCGTCAACCTGAGGCTGTTCAAAACTCGAAGCTCTTTAGCCCCCAAGGTAGGAGTTTTGCCGGTCCCAGCTGGCAAAACAAAATAAAAAGGATGTCAGTAATACAAAACAAGAGATAGTCAGATTAGAAAATGCATCACTTTATGCGAGTACTATAAGCTAACTTACCCGGAGAAAGAACGAAATCAAAATTCTTAAGATATTGTAATGAAAGGAAGGATAAGTAGAACCAACGAAATTTGTAAGGCCCTACGTTCGATTTGCCTATCCTAGCCCCTTTCGGTAAAATATTTTTATGCGGCATCCTTTTGGCCATAAGATAGTACAATTTGTCCGATACGTTCATGCATTTGAGATCGTAAAGGTAGCATAGGGTCTCGGGGGACGGTGGCGATAGGTGATTACCCAGATAGATTAAAGCAAGTGAAATCAGCGACGCAAATGAATTAGGGGTGAGTTGGAATGGGCATAATTTTATTTTGTTCAAGAAATCAATAATAAAAGGAGGAACGGGGAATCTAAAGCCGACCATAAAGTGCGGCAAACTCATGGCGATGAAACCTTTATGAGGATGTGTAGCGTGATTGTTCGCCGTGGGAACCATGGCACTACATCCTCTGGGCACCCGATGGGAGTGAACCGCGAGTTGAACGTCCCGCCGTTGCATCGTAGATGTGTGGAATCTGAAAACGCGACAATCGCGGGATCCCCTCATTGTGACGCCCGAACCCTCTGAAGGTCCTTGATGAGCCACGAGTGATGAAACCTCACCCCCTCCACTAAATGCCACCTCTTCGATAGATTGCACCCCCGTCCCCTCTAAAACAGCTTCCATCTCCTCGTCATTGTCCCCTATCGAGTGACGGCGTTGCACATGACTGGCTTCCATCGACAAAGGAAGAAAGCTGGTTAGGCCGTTACGAGTAAGCCGCACTAAAACTAAAAAACCTAAGACCCCCGCGGATCACAGGCCATGTGCAACTCGAGCCACCTCAGTAACTACCCAAAATTGTACTAGGAAAAGGGAAAAGAAAGAGAAGAGGATAGTCCTGAGCTACATGATCAAGGCCTGACAGGAAATACTAGGTAACTCTAGGGATGGCTAACAAACCAACCCCATTAAACCAAGCAAGACGGAATCCTAAAGAAACAAACTAACAAGTTGAACCCACCTAGCTAATAAGAGAAAAAATCCCTAAGAATCGGAAAGACAGGGAAAGACGGACGGAGACTTATCGTAATTCCTTTAAGCACAGAGGTCCGATCGAAATGTATTTGCAGGTTCGATAGGGAAAATCTCGGAACCAGGGAAGAAGACTAGAAAGTAGCCAGAGACTAAGTAGAATAAGCTGGGAATGAGAGAAGGAAAATTTTCAAATGAGAAGGGACGAAGGAGTTCTCCTGGTATAAAAAAAGGAAACGGCCCTACTGTCAGATCAAAAGGGCTGATGGCTACCCACGATCCAATGGCTGGGGGGATACAAAAATCAATAAATTATGGTACAAAAAATTGCATAAAAACTTGGAAGCCATAATTATCCGTCATCATTGAAAAATGAAAAGCCACGTGTGCAGAACAAGCAAATGAATCGGGCAGCTCAAACGACCATCGCACATGAAAAGACCAAGGGGCTTGAAAAATGATCTTGCATCCAAGTAATATGCAGAAAGCGTAGAATTCTTGCGCAAGCCATGTTCAAGTAGTGTGCTTGCCTCGTACAGAATTCTTGCACAGAACGACCTTGCGTCTAAGTAATGTGCCAACCACATAGAATTCTTGTGCAGGTCGTGGGCTCGAAAAATGATCTCGTGTCCAAGTAATACGCAGAAAGCGTGGAATTCTTGTGCGACCCGTGTTCAAGTAATGTGCTTGCCACACACAAAATTCTTGAGCAAAACGACCTTGCATCCAAGTAATGTGCCGACCGCACAGAATTCTTGCACAGGTCGTGGGCTCGAAAAATGATCTCGTGTCCAAGTAATACGTAGAAAGCGTGGAATTCTTGCATGAGCCGCATTCAAGTAATGTGCTTGCCCGGCACAGAATTCTTGCACAGAACGACCTTGCGTCTAAGTAATGTGCCAACCATATAGAATTCTTGTGCAGGTTATGGGCTCGAAAAATGATCTCGCGTCCAAGTAATACACAGAAAGCATGGAATTCTTGTGTGTAGCAATTCTGGGACCTCACGCACATACAAAGTTCCCACTAGATGGAAGATTCCCTCAAACACTGATAAGTGTCGGAGGATTCGACAGTTCGACCCTCTTAGCAAAATTCGAAGCCAGAAGCAAAAACCAAGACGAAACTCTCACCTCGCGAGGTGAGCCGAGAGTTAGGGGGCTTATGTTGTGGGAGTTATTGGGATATGAGGTTCGAGAAGGATGACATCCAAGGGAGTATAATCAAACGAAGAAAGGATCCAGGGTAGAATTCAACTCCCCTAGAAAGAGACCATAATCGTCGAAAGAGGGCCATAAGGTCTCGCTCTGCCACGAGAAGGGTTATGATCATGCCGATTGAGGCCAATAGGCAACCAAACGAGAACGAAGGTAACGATCCTGGGACCTCGACCCACGATCTCCCCTTTAGTCCACCGCTAATAGAAGATCGTACAAAGTCTAGTCAACAGCCTAAAACGTGCTAGAAAAGTTGACTGCTCAGGCCTCAGGCGATACACATCAGCTCCCTGGAAATTCCATAATGATTTGCCCAACATTAATTATTTGACGGCAAGCATTTAATGCTAAGAATGGCAAAGGTGATCATTTTGTTGATCAAGAAAATTACTCTTATAACCCTTTCCCTCACTATAAATAGAAGGGAAAGGACCATGAGAAAAGAGAGGAGAGAAAAATATACAAAAAAATCCCACTAGTGAAAGAGAGCCTTTTGTATCTATAATCCTCATTAGAAGGATACACCGTAAGTCGTGAAAAAGTGATCTAGTCACTGTAACTCGATCTAACGAGACCTTTGGAAAGCAAATAACAAAAGAGTAACATGGACATAGGGGCCGATAATTGGTTTTGGCCGAACCACGTAAGTCCTCGGTGTTATTGTTCTCTTCCTAATCTTTTCCTTAAACTTTTGCTACTCACCTTCACTCTTTCTCAAACATGCAGTTAGGGGTATTGAACCAAGAGAACTAGTTGACCAGATTTTGGTGTCAACACCTCTATACCTTTATAGCTTACGTTCCTTTTGAATTCATGTTTACTTTGGCAATTACAAGTGTTATTTTTGATTATTTATCTTAGAATAATATACAAATTCATCTTCTCCACAATTAGAAAGTTTACTTTTATACAAATTGTAATTATGTCTACTCTTGTCAATTAAAATGTAGCTTGGAGTTTGTTATTGAATCACAAACCCAAAGGTTCATTAAACTGGACAATCAAAGCTTAGTGGTAGTAAAGAAGATTGGGAAAATTCAATCAACAAGAAAATAATTGAAGAAATTAAAACTTCTAAATAGTTGCATAACACTTTTACATTTCACTTAGTGACTTACTTTCTATATTTCTCCTAAACTTACACTTATTTGTTTCTACTAGATTGGAATTGCATCTACTATTGCAATGATCAAGACCCTACCCACTAGATACCATTGGTGCTATGATGCTTGCAACAGATGTGGTAGGAAAGTGAGGGTTATGAATAGGGAAGTAA
>JANHAO010017144.1:0-14088 GCA_026873985.1 Saraca asoca
GTTGGAACTCCATTCAACGATCGAAGCTCGCCGTTTTACTTAATCTGTTTCAATTATTCTAACGGATCATTATCCGTGGGAATATCCGTGGGATAATTCCAACGGATTTTCTGACGGTAAAAAATAATCCGTTGGAATTTAACCAACGGACGCACAGTCCGTGTGAAAATCCGTTGGAATTATCCCATGGACACATAGTCCGTGGTAAAATCCGTTGTAGTTTTCCAACAGATTATATTCCGTTGGAAATTCCGTTGGTATATTCCAACGGATTACATTCCGTTGGAAGTTCCGTTGGAATATTCCAACGGATTAAATCCGTTGGAATATTCCGTTGGAATTCCGCATTTTTCTTGTAGTGGAATAACCAGGCTCTGATACCAGTTGTTAGGATCAGAACATGCACAGTAAAAAATACAATGAAAATGTAAGAAGAGTGAACATCAGAATTTACGTGGAAAATCCTCTTTGATCTAAGAGGAAAAAATCACAGGATAGCCTCCAAAAATATTCACTATATGTGATAAAATTGATACAAGAATTTTTAATGTATCACTCTCACATACTCAATATTCTTATCCTAAGATTTATACCCAATCCTCACAATTTTATCACTCTAGTACTCTCAAATTTAGAGCACTATATTTCTCTCACATTCTACCTAGTGTGATACTCACAACTCACTCTAAGAGAATATAAGAATTAAACTCTAACTCTGTATGCCTTTTGTTTTCTCTGAGTTCTGAGTTCTATCTTCTTTGGAAATGCTCTCTCTATTTATAGAAGAGCATCTGCCTAATTTTTCTCTTCAAAAGCTAAGCATCGAACAACCACAATTGTTGACTTTGGCTTGTACAAAATGGAGGCACCAAATAATTGCTTGGCTTTTTTTTGACTTCATTGTTGATTTTTGACTAAGTAAATGGATACTCATTTTCTACTTAGCTATTTTTTTTTCTTTGGCATTTACTGCTTGGCTTCATTTTTCTTCCACAGCCAAGTTGTTGACTTTAAGTTATCTAAAAAGGAGGCACCGAAAGCTGCCAATTGATGACTTGGGTTGGATTCTAACACTTTAGGTATAGTTAGCAACTTTTTCATCACATCTCTCTCCCACAAAAAAGGTCAACAACAACACAAGGGATATAAAAGAACTAGAAAAGGAAAAGTTTCCATTAAAAATATATCATTATCTTATAATCCTTCCTAATGAAAAGTTTAAGTGTATAATATAGATAGATGATAGAATCGCAGATATGATCACCATGGCAGAGTTGGATTCCTTTAACCAAGTTAATGGATCTCTCTATTCAAATTAAAGATGTCAAATTTCATATCATTTCAATAACAAATAGATTGTTATCAAAGGGGTTTATCCCAACAAACCTAGGTTGCTAGTTTTACTTTCTATAATTGTTTCACCTATATAAAATGTGGTTGAACTCATTTTGTAATTTTATTTTATTTTCAGTTAATGAAATAAGTTATATGTTGATATCTACTAGAAAAAATTCATATTAATACACACTCTTAAAATTTTTGTGAAACATTTTTATACCTTTTATAATTTTTCTTATGGAAACTTAAAAATGTGAGAAAAATATAATGATTGCACTATGTTCAAAGAAGATTATAGAGACCTCTCTGCCAACTTTAATATATAGGAAAATGTAGAAAACTCCCTACAACTTTGGAGTATTTGGATCTTCTCTCGGCCATTTCCAAGACTTGAAATTGGATTCTTAAATTTTAAAAAATATTGAAATTAGCTCTACAATCTATATCATTAACAATTTCTGTTAATAACATGACTTTTACATGATTCTTTATAACAAAAATCACAATAATATATATATATATACATACATTATGCTTAGGTACTCCCTTCTAGAGGAAGGGAGTTTATCCCCCTCTATGGGCTGTAGTGCCCCGGGGATCAAGCCACATAAGGCACCTACCAAAGCTAGCCGATACCCCGTAACTCAGGCGAACCAACACCTAGGAGGCAGAGGGCCACACTTCGCCTACTCTAATCCTGTCAATATGTGAGAGTTCTGCCTAGGTGCCATGCCTATTATTGCTTGCAAGATGACCACCTATGACCATGTTACCACAAGCATAAGCCTCCCTAGAACTCTACTAAGGCAGGGCTTTGACACCAAAACCTGTGGAGGCAACCCCTAAAGAAAGAAAACTAAACAAGTAGGCAAACAAATGGAAGCAAAAATCATAGATGGACTGCAAATAAAATTTGTTATTAGAATTTGAATAGAAAACTTACAAGTTGGGCAAAACTCCAGACAACTCTAAAGATTGTTTAGAGAAAGTAAGCATTCTAAAATTTTTGGATACCCTTTGCTTGAGATCGAAGGTCTATTTATAGGAAATTTTACATTTCATTATTTACTATAGTTTTAGCCCTGTAAGGCTACAGTGACATACTACAGTAGACTAATTTTGTTCTTTTTTAGAAGTTGTTTGCCATTCTAAAAATATTTTGATTCCTTTGGCAAGCTTGCATTTTGAAAATATTTTGATTCCTTTGGCAAGCTTTTTAATTTGTATTTGCATTTGATTCTCATTTGAATATCATTTACTGACACTTTGCCTTATTTCTTTCTACCGACACTTCAATTTGCACTTGAATTTGCCTTCCATTTGAATTTCATTTGCATTGCTTAGTCATCACTGAAATTAATGCCAAAATAGTCATCTTCGTTGGATTAGGCATAATTCTTTGTTGCTTCTGAGGAATTAGAAGTACAAGATTTTGCTTCTTTAGCATTTGTGTTGTTGAAGAATTTCTTAAAACTTCAAGACATACTCCTGTTTGGAAGAGATTGAAGTTAGAGAAGTTGCAATTTGTGATTTGTTTTGGAGGAATTGTTGACTTCCTTCTTTTGCATTTTTGTGGAAGTGTGAATTTTCTTGAAACCATTTCTAGATCTCATAAGTATGCACTTTGCTGCCATACTTGTATGGACTCCACCATTTGATAGAAAGCTTTCTCTATAATATTGACCATTTGGACAAAGCATTTTCATTTGAATACTGATATTCCCATGAGAAACACCATGGAAGTCCAATCTTCGAGAAAAATTGAAGAAGAATGGAAAAGTTTCTATGATTGAGATTATCAAAATAAGATTTGAAAGTATTCCATCTTTCTGCAACTTTTTCAAGAAGAATTTCAAAGACAAGATCATAAACATCCCACCACTTAAAAAACTAATTTAGGAATTTATATTTTTTGTTCTAGTTGAAGAAAAACAAGCAAAAGCATTTTTTATTTTATTTTGGTAAAATATGATATTATATCAGGCCTTTTGATAATCCCAGTATGTATAACCATATGGCTCCTAAGAGATTGAAAACTTTTTGATTTAATTAAATTCTTTGCCTCAATCAATTGGAGAAGTAATTCTCTCAATTTGAAAAGTTAAGTAAACAATATCAGTTTCATCCCCCTTAGAGACATTATGTTTAACCTTGGCTGAATAAGTATCAATCAAGATTAACTCATAAAAATCCCTTGTTTTAGCGAAAGTTTCTAGGATGAAGTGAAACAATTTTGGAAAAAATTTTGGAAAACTTTCTTGAGATCTTTGTCCCGATATTTTGGTTCTATTTGGATGATATTTTGTGGAACCAGCTTTTGGACATATTTGGTGACCACTTTGGATGGTTGAGGATTAGTAGTGGCAATTTGCTTTGATGAAGAACTAGCAACAATTTTTTGGGTTTTCATCTTTTCAATTTGTTTAAGAATTTTGGCTTGTTCAAGAACTAAGTTCTTGGTTTGATCCTCTTCTTCAGCTATATCAACCCAAGACTTTTTGGTGAGGGTTAAAGGTTTTTGTAGTTAGAAGGCTATGGCCAGAAGGTTTCAATTGGCAGGTCAAAATCTTTTGGTATTTGACTTTTGGAAACAATTTTTTTTCCCTTATCTTGGAAGGATTTGGATTTGGACTTGGGATTTGGCTACGGATCATTGTTTTTCTCAATCTTTCTTTGGTGGCATTATTTCCCCTGCAAAAATTCACAAGTTAAGAAGTCTAGTAAAGAATTTGAAGAATCTTTGATGTATTCAATATCAAAATCAAAAACAGATAGGATGGCTTGCGATCTTGCAAAAATTTGCTTTGATGCTAAATTTTTAACACATCTTTTTGTAAAACATCTTTTACAAATCTACAATCAACCCTAACAATAAATTTTTGGTTAAGAAGATCACTTTGAAATTTGTTTATACATAAAACTATTGCTAAAATTTCTTTTTTGATAGTTGAATAATTTTGTTGTGCATGATTCCAATACTTTGATGTAAAAGCAATAACTTGTTCTTTGGAGTTTTTCTTTTACTTGAGGATTCCTCCATATCCTAAGTCTAAAGCATCGGTTTCAACAATTTTTAATGCAGATGGATTGGAGATTTGCAAGCATGGAAGACTTTTGATGTGAAGTTTGTTCCTTCTAATAACATTTGTATGAACATCTTTCCAAGGAGGAGGATTCTTTTTGAGACATTCATGCAAAGGTTGTATGATATTGGCCATTTGAGGAAAGAATTCTGAGACATAATTCAAATATCCCAAAAATCTTTGCAATTGAGTTTTGTCAAGAATTTGGTCTGGAAATTTGTCAGCAAACTAAATTGTTCACTTAGTTGGTGTAATAGTCCACTGGGAAATGTAATGTTCAAGAAACCTGATTTTTGTTTGGAATAAAGAGATTTTTCTTTGAAAGATAGCAAGGCCATTTTTCTGGGTAACTTCAAGGAAAACATTTAAATGTTTAAAATGCTGATCAATGTTCTGGGAGAAAATTAGAACATCATTAATGTAAATAATTATAAAATATGTAAATAGATTATAAATATCATTTATGATCCTTTGAAATTTTAGCAGTGTATTTTTAAGGCCAAACGACTTACATTCCATTCATACAAACCAAATGGAACTGTAAATGTTGTTTTATACCTATCCTCAGGTTTAATCTGTATCTGCCAAAAGCCAGATTTTAAATCAAATTTGGAAAATATTTTTGCAAAATGTAAGTGATTCAATAGATCCTTTTTATTTGGAATTGGATAACAGATCCATTGCAAGGATTTATTTAGAAGTTTGTAACTGATTACTAATCTTGGAGTTCCTCATTCAATTTTCACATTCTCATTGACATAAAAAGTAGAACATGACTAAGGACTTTTGGACTTTCTGATAATCCCTTTAGCTAAGAGATCATTGAGTTCCTTTTTGTAGTAGTTCGAGAGTTCTTGCTTCATCTGGATTGGATGAGCTTTTGTAGGAATTTGTTTTTCAGAAAAATCCTTTTTATATGACAAATCTACCATATATTGTTTTTTTTTTCAAAAGGCATTTGGTAAATCAGAACAAATTTGATTTTCAATTCTTTTTTATAAAGATTTTATTTTATTTTGAACAACTGGCATTTATAAAAGTTGTTCTATTCTTTTGAAAGATATTTCTTCAGAAAGAAAATTGATTTGATTTTCTTTGATTTTAACCAGATTCAAATCCTTGAAAATGGGTCTCTTGATAAATTGGAAAACAATTTTCTCTCCTAAATGCTCAATTATTATACCTTCATTAGAGACTGAAAAAGGCATAATTTCTTTGATAAAAGGAGAACCTAATATAATTCTGCTAGTTATGTCTTTAACTAACAAAAATGTAGTTGTAATTTTTCAAGAAGAATTTGTGACAGTAACATTAAATAATTTGAACTGAATTTGAAGCCTAGATTTGTTAGCAAACCTAAACCTTTCTTTGGTTTTTTCAAAATATTTTATGGCCACAAGTCCTTCTTAGATACAATAGAGATTAGCCCTATATCAAATAAAGCTATTGTCTCAATAGTATCCTCATTTTTTATAGTCAATTTGATCATGATATACCATTTTTGGATTGAAATACTAGAAGATATCCTGTAAAGTTTTTGTAAAATTTCTTCTTCTAGTGTTTCTTCCTCCTTTTCTTTACCTTTCTGAAGCGTTGAAAGGATTAAATCAAAATGTTGTTGTTTTTGTTTTAATTCTTTCACTTTTTTTAGAAGACTAAGTTCATGCTACAACTGGATAGTAACAAGCTTACTATTTTCTAAACTGAATTTATCTAAAACATTCTTAAAATTGTATTTATCTATCCTAACACCTGTGGTTGGGACAGATTTTTCTATTGTTTGTTTGAGCTTCTGGAAATATTCTTTCTGTTGTTCATCATTGGACAATTGGCAATTAACTTCAAAGGGAAGATCTTGTTCTTTGGTAAGGACATTTATTTCCTTTCCAGAAGAAGATGTATCATCCATTTTAGAGCAACAATCCCCTTGTTGGACTGCTTTGTTGTTTTCTATTTCTACTTTTGCTACTTCAGTCGAAGATTCACTAGTATCAGAAGTTTCTATTTCTTTAATTAAAAGATTATTTATTTTTCCTAAGACTACCTCTTCAATATTTGACTATATGACCTGGTTTATTGCATCCAAAATAGACTGGCCTAATATCTTAATTTGGAGGAGGGGTATACCTAAGCTTCCTACGATAGCCCTTCCTATTAGATTTCTTTTCTAGCTTAGAATTCCTAGATTCTATTTCCTTTTGTTTTACCCTTCTCCTATGTTTAGGTTTGAAAGTTTTTGGGCAAATGAACCCAAATTGTTTACAAAAAGATCTTAATTTTTTTCTATGTGAAGTTCTTTCTTTTGCTAATTGTCTCTAAATTTTATCATCTTGGCAAATTTTTAGAGCTACTTTCTGGACATATGTTGTTAGTTGTCCATAGGTGAGTTGTTCATATGGGATAATTCCATTGAACTAATTTCTAATTTTATCCCTAATCTTGTCTCCTAAGGATCTAAGGAGTCTTACAAGGAATTTTTCTTTCTGGAAAGGTTAGTTACTATTAGACCTAGAATAGATCCTGCAGAAGAATGCATTTTTATACCATGCAAAATCTCATAAGGTTCTACACTTAAGATTAGATAGTAGTTCAGCTAATTTTTCCTTACATAGACTAGGATCTCCTAAGAAGTGTTTAGTAATTGTAAAGATTAGGGTGTTTACTGCATCTGATATTTCTTCTCTGTCAAAATCATAGACAGTAAAACTATTTGCATCAGTCTTAACAGACTCCAAAATTTGATTTTACTCTATTTGTGTGAGATGTTTATCTTACTATCCTTTGAGTTAACTAGTAAAACCTGTAACGAAGACATGAACCATGGTTGCATCATGGCATCCATGGGTTATTTGGTAGGCTGTATTTACCATTGTTATTTATTGAAGCCAATTTAGGATTTCATAGTTAGATTTACCATTTATGTTCCATTTATAAATGTTATTCCCATTGTAGGAATTCTAAATAATGAGGGGTTTGTCCATTAAGGTTTGATCAGGGAAATTTGATATAGGATTTCTAGGTGGCTTCCAATTTGCTACAGTTTTTATGGCTTTTATTTTAAGGTCTTCAGCATCTGAAGATATTTCAGAAGCTTTATCTAGGGTTTGAATATTCCTACTCGACTTATCTATTGGAGGAGTATCAGGAATAACTACAAATTTGGAGAACTTTTGATTTATTTGTTTTAGCATCTTGTCTATTTTTAACTTAAAGATCTCTTCTGATCTCTGAGGTTTATTAAGGTTCTTTTGCTTTTCATGAGGAATTTCATATGGTTTAAACAAAGGTTTTTTCATTTGTTTACTAGTTGAGGCTTTCGAGGACCCTGTAATTTCATTAGTTAAAAGTTGGGATCCTAAGGTTTTAAGATACTTATTCGTATAGTTGTTTTGCTCCATCAAAGATTATATATCTTTAGAGGAAACAAGATCAGCAACCTCTTTTGCCTTAAAGGGTGCTACTACTAGAGGTTTTTTTAGATTTGTGGTTTCTATTTGGAATGATTTCTAGGGTGATAACTTAAAAACTACCTTTTTTCCTTTGAGAGTTGTCCAAGTTTGATTTGTTCTAGTATTGACACTGATAGATTTATCAAAAGGGTAATCTATTTCTAGTTTTCCTAAAGTATATACCTCAAACTAGTCAAAAAATGGAACATTTGTCTTAACTTTTTCAAAAACTTGATCCATTTGTCTTGAATTTGGTCTAAATCTTCCTTTTGAAAGTATGAAAAATACCATTCTCTTTGAGGAGTATTTTCCTCTAGGTAAAAGTTATTTTTCATAGCTTTCATATCAATTTTGAAGCCAAAAAAATTGCTACTTGGTCCAAATTCATTTGACATTTGGATTATCACCCATCATTGTAAAGCAAGTTGGAGATAAAGGTTCTTTAATTTCTTCATCTTCATCTTGTTCTTTTCCTTTTGAAATATTTCTTGAGTAAATTGGTTTAGGTGTCCTAGAGATATTATTTATTTCTCTAGATTAACAGCAGATAAGGACCTTTTAAGGCTAGATATATCTATTGACATGGTTGAACTAGAAGCTTCTGATCTTCTAGGATTTTCTAATTTGGGTAGTTGTTCTAATTTAGTTACTCTAGGTATTTCTAGACTATTCCTATCTCTAAAGAATAGATTTACTTTTTCAGAGTCATATTGAACTATCCTAACTACTTCTGAGCTAGTAATTTGAGCATGGGTGGCTTTGATTATAGACCATCTTTTTAGGTAATCTATTTTGTCCCACGGAGTTGTGAAAGGCTTTTATATCCTAGCTTTGGAAAAATCTATTGTGAAATAAGTTGTTTCTCCCCTAGGACTAGGTGGTTTCAGTATTTCTGAATACTGAGTGTTGTATAATTTGTACTGGATCCTATAGATAATTACTACTGGTATAGATCCTGGGATCATATTGTATCCATGTAATTTAACATTTAATACTAATAAGTTGTCTCTATGTGTTTCCCTAAGGCAAACAGGAATATCAGGGAAATAATTGAAATATATTGGTTCTTGAGAGACACTAGTTTCTGCTACTCCCAACAAGGAATTATCCAAATTTAAATGTCTATCATCCCTAAAAACTATTAGAATAGCAGTATTTAAGTTTAACCTAGTCATAGGTCTAGCAGCAATTTGAACACATCCAATATGCACATAATTATATTTGGTTCTTTGTTTATCAAAATTTTTATCAAATAGTAGAATAAATTCCTCTTTTTGTGGTTCAATTTCAAGAAATTGTTCTTTAGTTTTTATAACATAAGTTAATTTGTTAAAAAAAATAAAAATCGAATTTGTAAAGTTCCTTGTCTTGGATCCGTGGGATTTCCTAGTTATCAATTTGCTTGTTAAAATCTTTAAAATTAATTTATTCCTTATAAATCAATTTTGAATTTTCTTTAAATTTGATCTTGGAAGTTGATGCAGAAGATGATGAGAAAGAAAAGTGAGAATAAAGAGAACAATGCATAATAAAATGGTAAAATCTCCACACCTAATATCAAAGCTTTTGGGTTTCTTAGAGATACAAATGTGAATAGTAAATTACCTTGCCATATGAATTAAATGCTAGTATTTCAACATAAACTTTAAGTTCTAGACTTCTTAGCCCCCTTTTTATGCTCAACAAGAGAACATGGGAGATAGAGGTTTAGATGGCCCTTAATACATTTAGACGGGACTTACGGACCTCTTTACGAACTCATGTCTTGCTAATTGCTACCAGCTTATCCAAAATCTTTATTCATATTCAAAGACTAGTATAAACTTTATGAAGGCAAACATAATTTTCTGTTCATATTTCTACCCCTACTTCCCCCTTGGCTCTAATATATATATATATATATATATATATATATTAGCTTGCAACATCAATTTTTAACATAATCTCAAACTCAATTTTAAGTATTTACTTAATATTTATACATTTAATTTAATTGTCACTAATTTATACAATGTAGAAATAAGTTGATAATTATGTAAAAAAAAAAAAGGAATGTCAAACGAATATCTAATGATATTGTTATATTTGTTAAAGAAGAATAAAAGGTCACTTAATTAAATAAAAGGTCAATTAAGTAAACAGTGAGGATTTATATAGCTTAAAGTTTTAATTCTAATTTTTTTAAAATTATCTAGTGACTCCAAAATTAAAAAATATTTTTACATTTTCCCCCAATATTTAATTAGGACATGGCCCACATGCCCTTACTGTAGTCTGAGATCGTCAAAATACTCAGAGTGATGCCAACTGTATTTGTCTTCTTACAAGATCTCACAACTGTGAAGGACACCCATCTGAATTACACCTATTTTGCCAACCACAGTCTAAGAACCCAAAGTTATAAAGAGATTCTAGGACATATCCCTTTCCAATCACCACTTTAAAACATGAAAATTTTACCATTTAACTCAAAAGGAAAATATATCCTAATACAAAGGGACAGGGAAAGTTTTTATACCTTGTTAGCTCCAATGTGGTCCTCCATACATTTGTGAGTTGTTATTAGTTCAAACAGATAGGAAAAGGGTGGGAGAGATTGAAAGTTATATTCCGTTTTTGGATGGCATTTAAAGGTGAAGTACTATTCGCTTGCGATCATATTTAATTAGTTGGATAGGTGAGCAAGAATTGCATTAAAACCATGGTAGGACATACGTCAATGAATACTGTGTTTGCAAGGGTTATCTTTTGATAAGACCCATACCTTGTGAAAAGTTTTATATTTTTTATTTAAAGTTTTAAGTTTTACATAAAAATAAAAAAAAATTGTTGAAAATTTTTTCTTGCAATTTTAAATGATAAAGTTATAATTTTTTTTGAAAAAATTACAAAATTTTATATAAAAAATTGTAATTTATATGCTACTTTTCATGAAAACTCAAAGAGTTTTCAAATACGTATCAAAATATTATTCGAAATATAATTATATTAAGATATTATAATGTTTTTAAAAAGAATATATATATATATATATGTGGGGTAAGCAAGATACATATAATTATATACGGGTATTTAGATTATAATTATATATTAATTCTAATAAATATTAGAGAAAAATATACTAACCTTCTTTGATACATATGAAAATTACATTCAATTTAAAATACTATATATTATTCTAATTAAGTATGTTTTATTAAAGATATTCTTTATAAATTTCTTCATCAGTCAAAATTAGGACTTCTATGTCAAATAATTTTTAATATTACTTCCAAGATAACAACAACCCTTTATGATACCTAGTTAATTAGAAACTAAAACAATTTTTTTGCTTTTTTTATTTGTTAAATGTGCATTTTTTGTTTATTTATAAGATGTGAACAGAAATTTTGGAGGATTTTATTTTTTGTTGAGATATATGTCCTATTCTTTTTACTTAGTTTATCATATATGAACACAAGTTTTAGAGGTTTCTTTAATTATAAAATATGAGTTCATTTTTTTCTTGTATGATGAAATTTTTTTTCTTCTGTATAAATCACTTTTTAAAATTTTTTTTATTTCATAAAATTAGATGATGATAAAATTATGATTGCTATAAATAATTTTACTATCAGACACCTTTTGGCAGAGTTGGATTTATCCATAATGCGAAAGGAGAGTTTAAATCATAAATGAAAAGGTGCTTTTAGATATTTATTGGTCAAATAACAACATTGACCAAAGGAAAATGACTGCTTTTAACAAATGGCTAACATGAAAATTTAATATGGATTAATATGTACTGCATGACACAAGTAGAGAGAAAATCAAGGTAGATTTTTAAATTAAAGAAGAGATATTTTAGTAGAAATTACTATATTTTTCTCTAAATATTATAAGGTACAAATTTCAAACATTCAGATATACTTCAAGAATATTTCAGCATTATAACCAGTTTTTTTTTTTTCTAAAAAGAGAAGAAAAGATGTTTTAGGCCACTAGGCAATTAGTGAATGTGTTGAGTTTAACAAAAATTTAAGATACATTTCCATCAAAATGATTGAAACTTTTGCTTTCTAAAGCACAAACTTCAAACGTGATTAAGAACATCATATTTCACACTATCTTATCATTCTAAATTATATTTTTTTAAGGTATCAACAACAAATATAAATTTTTTACATAGGAGTTTAAGCTTTTAGTCATAATTCATCTTCCTTAATATTACTTTTTCCATCTACTATAAGGAATCATGCATGGACAGCAATGTCTAAAAATGTCACTTTCCATTTGAAATATATTGTCTTTTAGTATTAAATATATTTAATGTTATATGAATCTATAGCTTTCATTCATGCTTTATAATAAAGCTTTCTTAGACGCATTCGAAAATAAGTTTTCAATTTTTTGATACGGATCTAAAATTTCGTCCATTTTATATGCATTCTTATTATTATGCAAATATTCTTCTTAATTAATCAAATATTATACATTATATGGGGTTTTATTTATTAAAATTATAATAAAATTATTTATGAATGTAACTTTTACAAACAACTGACACTTAATTAATCTTATTAAAAGAAAATTCATGAATGAATTTATTATAATTCTATCGTTATTTCTTCTATGGTGGTAAGTACCCGAAGACACACATATATAGAATATATTGAACAGCATAATGCTTCAAAGTGCAAGTATACAGCCAACATGGCTTGCCTTAGCTGACAAAAGAAATTAGGTGTAGATTTTATAACTCTTCATAGTTAGGGATTCTAACTCCCCTAGTACAAAGAGTCTATATTGATAACCATTCCTTTCTAAACAGATTTTTTGGTGTCTAGCAATGAATTAATGGGCCACAATCCATCCCTTACCCTTATCCCTCCTACACTTGTTGGAAGATTAAACAAAAAAAAAAAATGAAAAGAAAGCAGAGCTCCTAACATGCTATGCCTGACTGATAGTACTGAAGTTACATATTTATAATCTATAAAACCATATTGCTTAAAAAAGGTTGCAAGTATACATGCTTCTTATTCACGTTTGTTACTTGTTTTGCCATACCACCTTTGGTGACGTAACCGACAGAGCTCTTAAGAATGTGCATAAAAAGTTGAAGTAAATTTAGTTGAAATGTAGTCATGTTCTTTGTCACTTATGGGCTATTAGATGTCCTGTTACAATAAATCTCTAATTGAAATTGTATGACACATGCTTATTATTTTTTGTCAACATATAAATCTTCCAACAAATATAAATCTTATTTAGATAGATAAATGGAATATTATGGACTTACAATCAAAATCTTATATATAACATGTCCAGAGACAACATAAATCTATATATCGAAGTAATCGAATAATCAAATTTTAAGATTACCTCACACAGATAGCCTCTAGTATGTAATGGATAAGAGACAATTGAATAAGGAAAAGGATAATTTTTTTTTTATTACTACATACCTCACTACATAGTTTAGAATGTATAAGGAGGAAGTATCAAATTCACATAGTCCTAGATCTTTTAAACTAGTGTCAAGGAATCCAAAACAAATGCTTGAGAAGACTCCGTTGTAAGAGTGAAATTCTAAATATACTAGGCTACTCTAAGATCACCCAAAAAAATGTAATTGGTAAACAAAACTAAGGGCACAAAGCTAAAGACAAGTTACTCTTAAACATGTGAGTACAGCGTGGATCCACGCTAAACATGGATCTCACACTGTTTCATGTAAGGCCAATGTGTGAATTTATAATGCGTAAGTAGCTAACCAAGGGAAAAAAAATGAATACATTAATTTATTTTTAGAATTGCTAATTGATTATGATTCGAAGGAAGTACTTTTTGTGATAAAATTGAACGAAAAAGCTAACTCAATATCTCACAACTTAACATATATATTCATATTATTTGACATTCAATATGGAAGTTTAGGATCCATTTGGAGGACATGATAATATAATATAGTACAAGATAAGATAATGAAATGATAAGATATAATACTATAAAGTGTTTAATATACAATCGTATAAGTAATTTGATTGTATAAACTTATACTATTATTTATTTATTACCATACATGTATATAACATGATAATATTAAAAATTTTATCTTGACAAAAATATTCTTATTTTTAAAAACAATTCATATTATAATTATTTTGTATTATTTGATAATTAGAAATTTTTTAACATTTTTAATGAAATTATCAAATAATAAATTAAATCAATGC